>CM021737.1:33730089-33954374 GCA_011075105.1 Heteronetta atricapilla
GATGTGCTTGCTTAAAATGTCAGACAAAATAAAAATTCAGAAAAAAATAAATAAATCTGGACAATTATATTTCTATAGTAATTAATAGAACATCATGCATTCATTATCTTGTGTTGTTTGTTTAATACGGGTCTCCCACACCCTAGAAACTAGCTAGGGCCAAGGTGTTCTTACAGTCTTATCCATCTCTGTTCCAGAAGTCAAAACCATGATAGGTATAATTTAAGCAGCCCACCCTGGAGATGGTCTCACTTGCCAGATTTCCTGAGATTATGTGTGTTTTGACACTACCACTTCATACACTTTACTTGATCACAACTTTGGCACAATCCCTGATGCCAGGATTTATATGAGTAAGTATGGAAAGCCCTCAGGACTCCATGCAGCTGCCTTTTGCAGCACTTACAATGGCATATGTTTATCAATGAGCTCCATGGTTTCAGTTGTTCATAACTACATGAAGGGTGGTGTGATTATTGAAGGAAAGAAAAGGAACAGGAGATTTAAAATGGCTCTGAGAACAATGTAAGAATATGAAGAGACAGAATATCTCCTTAGATGGATATGAAATCCATACTGAAGAAAACAAAGGCAATCAAAAAAAAATACAAAGCAGTTGTACATATCTGTGTGAAAGAACAGGCTCCGCTTGTATTTGTTATACATTAGAAAAGCACAGGTCTCCTGTGCATTCACAGCCTGCCTCAGTAACACAGCAGGAGCTGTGCTGTCCTGCCTTGAGACAGAGCTGGTTGCAGTCACCAAGCCTTGAGCACTGTCTGCCCAAACAAACAATGAGGCTGTGTCAGTACCAGACACATTTGGGATTTTATTTTTTTTTCAACAACATGAATTGCCATCAGTGGAAAATAATTTATCATAGCTGAGCTCTTTTTGGTAGGAAATACTGGCTGAGCAAATCCTTTTGTCAGGAAATACTTTTCAGCTTCAGGTTCTGTTCAAGGTGAAAAATGTGCACCCTGAAGTAACCAGCCAACTGATACCCGGGAAAATCAGTGGGGATGGGCAAGGATAGGTCACCTTTCTGATGAGTACACCTTTATTTCTTCAAATTAATATGGCTCAAACGAAAGACACTAAAGTCCTCTTTCTGCAGCAGACTCTGCAGGGGTTAGGGCTTGGTCTTGGAAGATGGAGGAATGACAGTGAAAGGATATAAGAGTTTTCTCTGGGCTTCCAAACACCAGACATCAGCTTCCTCTCGCCCCCCCCAAATATACATATATATATATATATATATAAATAAAGGAATAAATAAATAAATCTCAGTATTTCTCAGGATGGGGAAATTAATGAGAAAAAATACTATTTTCAGGAAGAAAACACTTATTCTTTTGTGCTGTCTTTAAACAAGGCCACCCATATTGCCACCTGTCAGTAGAACTGACTTAGCCCTCCTATGGAAGCACAGGAAGAGCCACGGGAAATCAGATACATGGAAAAGGTCAGATGTGTCTGAGGTTTCAGATTTATTTATTTATTTATTTATTTAGTAGTTCTCAGAAGCCACTGAAGCAAAGAAGTTCTCAGGAGCCACTGAATCTGCACCATTTGCATTTGCAGACTTTCGCCATTCAAAATTTATTCCATGGCATCATAAAAAAAATAAAAAATAAAAAAAATAAAAAATATATTAAAATAATTAAAAAATGGACATGGAGAAAAGAAATACTTTAGGAGTTTTTTTGAGGTTTACAAAGCATTTTCCTATTTTTTTTCCTTTTTTTTTAAATTTTATTGGTCTGTTCTCTCAAATATGTTACATCTTATTTGCAGGAATCAGGAATTAGCTGAAACTAACTGAAAGAGCTAATCATGAACACCTCGACACTGGTGAATGACAACTGGGCAAGAAATAGTTTTCTGGTCTCACTAGAATTTTTGATGTTTTGTATGTGTATTGCTGCCAGGTGAGGAGCCAAGGTCTTGCCCCCTGTTACAAGAAGGTTGTGAGGCTGAGGAAGTTATCATGGGTACAGTCAAAGATTTTATTTTTCTCAGGTTTCATTTCAGTTTTGATCTTATAATGTTTACACTTCACTAAGGAATAACAAAGTGACAACACAAAACTTATTTCCAGCCTTTTGAAAACACCTAAATAGGTTTAGACAAGGTTTCAAAGGGACTCGGTCCAAGCCTTCCTCTCTGAAGAGTTTTACATCAATATCTTTGTAAAAACAAACATTTTCATGATTTCAACAAGTAGATATTTCTCATAACTGGCAAAGCTCTTCCCTGGCTTGTATGGCACAGACGCCAACTCCCAGAAACACCCTCACTTTTTTTTAGGCTTTTTGAACCCTCCTAAAACAAATATTTCATTTTCTATTCCATTTTCTGGAATAGTATCTGCAGGGGGTGAGGTGAGACCCACAGAAAATTGTAATAGTTTAACATTCACCGGACTTTTGCTTCAAAGCCCCCAAACACAACAGTTTCTTCTCAGGTTCTCCAAACAAATAGGCTTAATTACTGGGGATCTGGAAGAGAGACAGAGATACTTCCTCATCTCACACTGATAATGGGCACAGGCTAAAATCTCATATGCATTTTGGAATTATGTTCATAAATCCATGAACCTTTCTGGGAAGCTGAACACATGTCATATGAGCTCCACCAACAGAAGTAACCATCTGGACATGATCCTGGGCAGGCTGCTCCAGGTTGCCCTGTTTGAGCAGGGGGTTTGGATGAAGGCACTGCCAGAAGTCTCCTCCAACCTCAGCCATTCTGTGATTTTGTGAGAACAACTTGTGTGTGAGCCAGTTGTTTCCTCAGTTTGTTTCCAGTGCACTCCTAAGGAGCCCAGTAGGTAATTTAAATCTTGCTTTATTACCACCCCTCTATGTATGGATTAATGCTTTCAGTGCAGCCTGTTAGTAAGACGCCAAGCACTCCCCCGCTCAAGTAATAGACTATAATATCCCTGACATTCAGGAGGAAAAAACAGAATACAATTAAGGACAGAATACGTAATATTTGCTGAAATGAAACAGATTTCTAATCAATTAAACAGACTCTTCTTTCAATAGCACCAAACAAATAATAAATTTACAAAACTAATCGGTTCAACACAAGCTGAGCTAATGAGTGTCATTTGGGTCACATCCTCAAATTGCAAATAAATGTTATCATTTATCAACCTAACACATTACTCAATAAATCTTCTGCACCACTGTTCATACTTATCAGCAGTGTCATTTAATATTCCTTTCTGATTTAGAAAACTATTTCCTCTGGTGCCTGACCCTTTGTAATGGAAAACTACCGAAAACAGACAGTAGCTAATTCAAGAGTTGTATAACTTGGAGCTAAACAAAGCTGGGGACGGTGCTGAAATGCTTTAATATTCATTTTTCAGTGGGTCTCCTCCCAGGCTGGAAATACTAGAAGCTTTTGAGATAAAAGTTTCATGTAAGTAAATTCAGACTACATAAAATGCAGTAAGAGCTTTTACAGTATGTAAAATAATGGAAATGATTACGCTTTGTCCAGACACAGAGATCTACTTTGTCATTCATGCAACAAGGAATTGGGGACACCCCCAGCTACAGACACAAAATCTCTACACCTCAGACAACCAGGCAGGAAACAGGTCTAGCTGCCCCACCAATGATGCCTGGTTTGTCTCCTCTTTTGTCCCCGTCTGCTTCCCCAGAAACTGCATCCTTGCAGACTTTTTCTGCCTAGAACAGACAGAGACCTTTCTCTGACACTTATCCATCCCAGAATTGAATTACCCAGATACATCTTTTTCATCACAGACAGATAAGAGCTTAGCCATAGAGCCACTGGGACACATTTAAGCGGGACATCTTGTGACCGACCTTCGTAAGTGTGCTTGTTTCTGTCTCTCAAGAGCATGTTTATGGTGACTGTCAAACACTAAGGAAGTTATGAACTGCAGTGTCCTCTTTGTGCACTTGTTTTAGTACACACTGCACAGCTGTATACAATAAATTGGTACAGGTCCACATTTTTCCAGAAGGGCCTTTACTTGCAGCACTCTGAATATTAAAAGGTCAAAAACTGACACCAAGCACAGCTGAGTGGGGTGCACCAGTGGTTGGCTATGTGAACCTAACTTGCTTCCTGGTTTTGATTCCCTTCTCACAGCTCCTTCCACTCGGTGCTGTTTTTCCTATGTCCTGCCCCATTTCTGCTCTGAGTAGTGCCCTTTCATTGATCCAGGTCTCCCCTTTACCAGCTTCATCACTCCCATCTCTTCTTCTTTACAGCTCTTAATATTCTTGTCAGCCTTCTTATTATTTTCACCTCAGATACCATCCATTTCCTTTGACCTCGCTTGGTCCCCCTCCTTCATTTCCTCCCTTTTAACTCATCTCAGTCCTTACCCTTCATCATTTGAGGCAGACAAGTTTTCTCACCCCTTCCTCACTGCCAGCACCAGCGATGCTGATAAGGTGAGACAAGCTTCTTGTTGTCAGTTTAAAGCTTGCTGTGATAGGAAACCCAAACTGCAAAGAGATGTGCACCTGGAGACCCACCACGTGCAGGCTGTCAGTCACTCCTCAGTAGGAGCAGTGGGAGTATGGACCATAACCACTGAATGCAAAACTCTGGAACTAATCTCTGCCGAGCACTGGGGAGCCAAGCTTTGGAGACATTTTCATTTTGGTGAAGGTTTTCATACAAAGTCAGCTAAAAGCACCTCTTTGATATAAGACAGCTCTGTTGCCAAATAACATGTTCTCATAGCTATAGCTGGAGATGAAATACAAAATAATGTGACTTAAATTATGTAGCCAAAAGCAAACATAAGTATAGAGGAAGTTATAAGCAACTGAAAATTAGAGGTTGATTATGGAAACAGTTGGGTAACCTTAAATTAAACATACCATATTTCTCATTAGAGATATGGCTCCCATACCATGTATAAAGAAATCTAGTTCTACGGAAATACTCCAGCATATGCTGTTTTACAGTCCTCATGAACTGGTGTTAACATACTAAGCTTTATCTTATCTGATTTCATGAAGAACATCTCTAAATAGGTAGATCTACCATTTCTGGATTTCCATATCAACAAAACTCAGATAAACATTTCAACTGCTCATTTAAACTGTAATTTTGATCTTACTGCTTTCAGTGAAAGTTCTGAACAACTAATGATAGTGGAATATCAAAAGGGTATCTGCTGTGCAGATCTGAGAGGGAACTTTACACTTGACTGTTACACTTACGGTACATTTTCATGTTTGTTTTTATAATTTAATAAACAGAGAAATACTATAGATGGAATCTAGTAATGCGTAAATATCTCAGAAATAATATCCATAACATTTATAGCACAGGATAGTCGTAACACATCAAACACTATTAAAAACACATTTGCTTGAATTTTAGGGATGCACTTCACACTGCTAAATGTCTGAGATATGTTTAGCCAGCCATTTCTAATGTAACGTGCAACATTAAAGTAAATGCATTTGCAGTGCCTGTTGACCACTTTAACCAGTTTAATACATGATTCATAATAAGATACATGCACAGAAGTGTTGCATAAGTATTGGATAAATCAGCATTGTTAAAATAATCAGCCCTCCAACTAAAATAAACACCTTTTCTTTGAACGCTAATATCCTGAAACTCATCTGAGTTATAAGGTCTCTGCACTTTTGGTAAATATTTTGCTTTTTTAGCCTAGTCTGTGTATATCGTGTGTGCGTGTGAATACTTCAGATGAATGTTTTCTAGTGGTATTTACATTTCCATATGCACCTCACCTACAGTGGTTCTGAACATTTGTTAAGTGTATTGCAGTGATCTGTCTTTGCTCTAAACAATTTATTTCCTACTTCTTTCCTTTTGCACATAGCAACTATTGTTTCCTTAACTAGCTGTATCTCAGCATGTAGAACAAGCTTCTGATTTATAACTTGGCAGTATATGTAGGTAGTCATCTCACCTACTTCAGGCAACTCTTAGGTAGTCTCACATGTAGCGAATATGCAGACTATTTCATGACAGTATCTATTTTCAAAAACATAGAAGCGACAGCTCCAAGCATTCACAATCTAACCTTCTAGTATTTGTTATTTTACTCTAGTGTATATTTTTACATGGCAGTAGCAAGTAAATTTCTACAGGGATGTGAACTTTAGACAAATCCCCTGCCTGTTTATTCTGTGAAGATATATACTACACCCTTATTCCTTTGCTAAGCCATTCTTCATTTAATTACCTCTTTGTATCAGGTATCCATTACACCCATGAACAACCAATTTCCTCTCTTTGTGCTTTCTGCTCGTTCTTCTTCTGTTCAATAGTGAACAGAGCCTCAGTCACTCCCTGCATATATCACTCTAGAGCTTCTGCAAACCCTGGCTTGCAAGCCAAGGAAGAGCCAGTTTCAGACAAAAAAAAAAAAAAAAAAAAAAAAAAAAAGATTGCTCACCATTTAACAAGACTTTGATCACTAGTCATCTGGATTTACTCTGCAGGTCTTTAAACTGGTATTGATCATGTGGAACAACTCTGAAATAGTAGGGTTCTGTGCAAATAAATAGGAACAGTAGAGAGGTTTTTTACCTATGTGTCCAAGAATCGAATGCTCCATTTTAAAAGCCACTCTGGTTATAATGCCTCTTACCGTAACTTCTTTCTGCTGCTTGCTATTTTCAGTAAAACCTAATAAACAGTTTCTGTGGGGTTTTGCTTCCAAAGATACAGAGTAATAGTTGCAACTTCCCTCAGGTGTCTGCTCACCATGGTTACCACATCACGTTTCTGAGAGCTGCTCACTGACTGAGGCTCAGATTGCAAAGTCATGGGCTGATGGAGGGAACCCCTATCAGACCATGGAAGATGTCTGGGGGCTCCTGAAATACGAGAATAAATCAGAGGGTAGCATAACCTGTGGCATCCTTCCTTTATGTTTCAAAACTTAAGACATACGTTTTTTTGTTGTTGTTGTTTATGTTTTTTAATCTTGGAGATCCAGGCAAATAAACATGAGAAAGCTATGCAATATGTCTCATGCTATGGCAGGTAGGAAGGTATTCTTGCAAAGTCTTTGACCTTCTTACCCCAAAATTTCTAAATCTTCATGCTGAGCTCTGCCATTTCTTAGTTTTGCCTTTCTTCAGAACTATCTATTAGGCTTAAAAAAAAGATTTGTCCATAGAGCTGAGCAGATATCACAGAATGGTTAATTTTAAACTTTGCTTGCTTGAAAATTAGAGTGACAAAAATGCATCAATATGCCACTGTTCTGAGACATGACTGAAGACTGTTCTCTCACTATTTTATGTCTGTGGAAGTCTGACTTGTATGAAGATACTTTAGATTTATTCAATTATAACAGAGAGCAAGATGTGCTGTGTAGTGTAGTGTCTGTTGACTGGGTTTTCAAGATTACTAACTACTCTGTAAAGATAAGATTCTGAAAAACACAGTCTATTCAGTGTGCTCTCTTGCCATGGATTTTATTGCACACATTACTTGGCATTAGCAGTCTGTTTTTCTCTAGGCTCTGCAACATTTTGGACATCTTTTGAAACTACTTCAATAAAGTTTTGGTAGAGCACTCAGGATGTTAAGCACATGTTCAACATTAGCAATAATGGGAGTTATGCATATATTGCTATGGGGGCTAAATTTACTAATTACCTCCAAGTTTTTATATTCTAAACCAAGTGCATTAAGTGCAGCATTTTCCAGAATGCACCTCAGTTTCTTTCATTCATGCTTCTCTTCTGATCTCCAGACAGACGAATGTTCTGATTGTGTCAGTCTTTGCTGTTAAATTGGATACAAACCTGCTCAGATAATTAATCACACTCAATGCTTATTGTGCATCTTTCTTACTACTATGCGAGCAGATTTCACACAACTTGTGGTTCATTATCAGACTGCAAAAAACCAGCTGATTACCTTTCTTCTCTTATAATTACATTAACAGGAAAGTCAGCTTTCTGTCTCCATGTATCTTTGACCACATTAAACATTTCAGGAGAAGCTCATCAGGAAAAATAGCAGTATCTCTCATTATCCAAGTTTCAGTTACTAGTGTCAAGCCCTGGATCTTCACGAATACTGAATATTCCCATCCCCATAGAAAGCAGAAGTGAAAGAAACAAAGAAATCCCTTCAGGTGTCACCCAAGGCCACTGGAGCTCAATTCTGCTCCTGCCTCTGCCTGGTTGTGTTTGTGCTCAAGGAAAGAATCTACTGTGGATGTTAAATTCATGAAGCACCTTTTTCTCTTAAAGCTGCTATCTTTTGACTTTTCTCCCCTAAAAATAATTCATAATCTCTGTTCTGTGGATTAATTTAAGAAGCTCATTCTATTATTTCTGAACAACTCTTCTGAAAACTGGCTTATCATGTTTTGGAGTCCACAAGAGGGCCCAAGGAGAAAGTATAGCACTACCATGAACCCAGAAACACAGCTAGACTGCTCTGTTTAGTCTTTTCACTGACATCAAGGGATTTGCACAGAGTAAAACTTGGCTGAGTGTCCCTGTCACTTTGCTGAGGAAGAGTCACATTCTGGAAAACATCGCTCATCTAACCTCCTTCCTTGACAGCACCAGTCCTGAAGAAAAACATTCACTGCATGCCTTAACAGCTTAATATTCACAATGTATCCAGAATGGCTTCCTTGGTTCCTCTGACCCTTTTTCCCCATCTCACCATCCCCCCAAAAAAGTGCAAAGGAAACCTACATTGATTTGGCTATGGAAACATGTTCTCTGTGGAGATTTCATTGTTAATTATTAAAACATCCAAAATTACCATGATAAAAGTTGCAAAAGTCACTGAGTTTTCCTCCTTATCACTGGGGCTCAGATGTTTTTCACTTGTCCATATACGGCTTTAATCTGTTTGTAGCCCCAAGAAAGCTGATTTCCTTCAGGAACAGGTGGCTAGCCTGCAGCTCCATTTGTCCTTCTGGTGGTGCTTCCATGGGGTCCTGTCCCGAGCCCTCTTCTTTCCTCTTTGCCACCTCCTGTGTGCTCTGAACAAGCTGTGGACATTTCTTCTTCTGAAAGAGAGGTGGACCCTACTTGCATTTGTGTACCTGTTAATTTAAAAATGAGAGCAAGCCACAGGTTAGACTTTTAGACATAAGTATAACCCAAATAGCTTCACCAAAATAAATTTATCTTGTAGATGTATATTTTAAATTAAACTAGAAGTGGTACTTGGTGATTATTATTTTATTTTTATATTGACAGAATGCACAGACCTCTAGTGTACTTTGTGGATAGATGCCAGCTATTTCTAATCTTCTGGGAACTTTCTTAGAACAGAATGATAGATATCTTTATAAAAAACAGATGCTGATTGAGGGACTGAAAGTCAAAATCTTTAGCTAAAGATGTAAAAATGTAAATGGTAGTAAATGGTAGAAGATCCAGTTTACTGATAGCTACTGATGTTTAATAGCTGTAACTTGTCATACCAGCTGAGAATGCAACGCCTTATTTCCAGCATTTTTCTTCAGTTATAAGAAATATGAGTATTTTGGGGGATGCTTTGATGACTGTGATATTCTGAAGGAGGTAAAAGATTGGAGTTTGTTCTACAGCTGTGTTAAGTCTGAAGTATAATGTTCCTAATTAATTAACAGCATTTTAGGCATTTCAGTTTGTTGGTAAAATAAAATAAAACGTTTATTTACATATAGATGTTAGTCTTATTTTACACAAAATTGGGAGTAGTGACTCAAGAAACCTCACCTCTGAAGGGACTTCAACATAAAAATATCTTACAGGCTTTAAGGTTCCAAGATAATGGTCTCAATTAGGTCCTCTTGCTCATAATGAGCATGAGACTTTCCTCTTGTTACCAAAAGCATATTCCCATATATTTCATACCTCACTGAACTGGATTCCTATTTCTAAACTGATGGTAAGGGATCTTAAATGGTTGTCTATTCTTAAATCAATGAGCTGTCATGATTTATTTATTTTTTTTTTTCCCCAAGAGGATGAGGCATTTTGCTTTACTTCTTGCCAATGGAGTTACTGATTCTTCCTAAATTTTATTGGACATTTCTCAAATGGGGAGTTGTAATGTTAAGGGATCCCTTAAAATTCCAAGAGATGTAACGTGCTGAAGTAAAGGAAAGATATGTTATTTTCTTTGGGAAAGGAAACAGAGGTTCAGAGGAGAAATTTGGTTTTTGGAAGAAGAAGGTAAGGTGGAAGAGCTTTGTGGTTCAGAAGATGAAATTACATGAGAACCTAAAAATAACCATGAAGATGCTTTTTGAGGAAAAGTAAGATCTGATATGTTGTAGTTTAGCAAAATATTATTTGAATTCTCCTGGGAGTCACTTGAAACTACTAGAGGGAGCTGGTGAATGGACTTGTATCATGCTTGTATGCCAAGATGTTTTTAAAATCACAGAACACTGTTTACATGCAAAGCCTGCAATGATTTCCTGCTCAGGTAGAGGCCACAGGGTCCTAAACTGGAACCCTCTTCCTCTTCCTGAGGAGAGGAAACAGATAAGGCAGGTTCTGGTCTCTTCTGGTAACCGATGACAGGATGCCTGGGAATGGTACAGAGCTGCATCAGGGGAGGTTCAGGCTGGACATTAGGGAAAATTTCTGTATTGTGAGGATGGTCAGACACTGGGATTGGAGGCTGGAGGCTTCCTAGCGAGGTGGTTGATGCCCCAGGCCTGTCAGTGTTCAAGAGACATTTGGATAATACCCTCAGTAATATGCTTGAACTTTTAATTAGGCCTGAAGCAGTCATGCAGTTAGACTAGATGATCTCCGAAGGTCCCTTCCAATGGAACCTCTGAAGGTCCCTTCCAATTTCCCACTCTGCGCTGGTGTGGCCTCATCTCAAGCACTGTGTGCAGTTCTGGGCACCACAGTACAAAAAGGATGTGAAACTGTTGGAGAGTGTCCAGAGGTCTATGAAAGATGGTGAGGGGCCTGGAGGGGAAGACATATGAGGAGCGGCTGAGGTCACTGGGCCTGTTCAGCCTGGAGAAGAGGAGGCTGAGGGGAGACCTCATCACAGTCTACAACTTCCTTGAGAGGTGGAGTGGAGAAGGAGGTGACCTATTCTCCTTAATCACCAGCGATTAAGGAGACCTGTGGGAATGGTGCCAAACTGTGGCAGGGGAGGTTCAGGCCAGACATCAGGCGGAGGTTCTTCACTGAGAGGGTGGTCGCACACTGGAACAGGCTCTGCAGGGAAGCAGTCACTGTACCAAGCCTGTTGGAGTTTAAGAAGCGATTGGACTGTGCACTTAGTCACATCATCTGAATTGTTCGGCAGACCTGTGTGGTGCCAGGAGTTGGACTTGATGATCCTTATGGGTCCCTTCCAACTCAGGATATTCTATGATATTTTCTTAGTTTTACTGGATTGCATAAAAGTGCATGCACAAGATTCTAGTTTCATTTTTGAGCTCCCATATTAGATATTGTGCTTTGTATTGAATCTGTGTCCTGGTTTCAGTTAGGACAGAGTTATTGTTCCTCCTAGTAGCTGGTAGAGTGCTATGTTTTGGATTAGGATGAGAAGAGTGTTGATAACATGCTGATGTTTTAATTGCTGCAGAGCAATGCTTACACTAAGCCAAGGACTTTTCAGCTCCTCGCTCTGTCCTGCCAGCGGGCAGGCTGGGGGGGCAGCAAGAGCTTGGAGGGGACAGCCCCAGGACAGCTGACCCCAACTGGCCAAAGGGGTATTCCATACCATCTGACGTCATATATAGGGGTGGCTAGCTGGGGTGGGGGGCTGGCTCTCGGGGTTGGACTGGGCATCGGTCAGCAGGTGGTGAGCAATTGCATTGTGCATCACTTGTTTGTACATATTATTATTATTATTATTATTATTATTATTATTATTATTTTCTATCTTAATAAACTGTCTTTATCTCAACCCACAGGCTTCACTTTCCCGTTTCTCTCCCCCATCCTGGAGGGGGAGGGGGGAGGGTGAGCGAACGGCTGTGTGGTGTTTAGCTGCCGGCCGGGTTAAACCACAACAATCTGCATTGAATTATTAATAATTTCCCCTTTATTTGATAAATTCCAGGAAAGGGAAGAGTGGCTTAAATTCTATAAAGAAATTAAGAGCTTTGCTGGCAAAAGATTAACACTGTATTGACCCACTTTAGTATTCTTTTCAAGACTAACATTAAAGGAGAATTCATCATCTAAGCCTCTCCTAAATATTGAGCATTAGCCCATCTCTAATATAGAAAAATATTGCTACTCTTATTAAAAAGTAATGGTAAACATGAAACAGAGAAAATTTTGTTCAAGATGCTCTAATTGGCTTGATCCATTGAAAATAAACATAGAAGTGCTGTCTCCCAGAACACCGGATAAAATCACCCCTGTTCTCCCTGTGCAGCTTTTGCTGACTTGTACATAGAGCTGAGCAGATAGATTTTATTCACTCAATATTTCAATACAAAGGACTGCCAATCAAGCATTCATTTCCAGGAGATGGATGAATTTGTGCTACTAAGAGTTGCTTAAAAGACATGGTTTCTTGTAAATGTTTATAAGAAGATTCCTTAGATCATTTCTGCCCCACAGTGTAATTAGAAATTCTTGTTTCTTACTATACTTGTTTTGTTTGAAAAACAGAATGCCTGAGCAGTTAATATGCTTATTTGCATATGGTAGTTCTACAGCACACATCAACAGCTCTGTTCCCTTATGTAATTATGTCAGTTCAGATTTTTCCTAGGGCTTCTTCTTCTTGTTATGTCTTTACCAGCACTAAACTTCTTGTGTGCTTTTACACTATCTTCATGGCCCAGTCAATGTTTAGAGCTTTAATTAAACTGAATTTAGACTCTGCATCCTTTGTCATGAGTTTGGTTACACTTAAAAAGCTGTAGGGACAGATAACATTCATTTTTACTATTCTTTGGAATCACTTCTAGGATCAAATTAACTTTCATACATGGACAAGGCTATTGACTTCACTGGGACTACATGTACAGATATGAAAATAGAACAAGATCACTGGATAGGTATTAATTGTATACACTTTCAGAAAATTGGCTTTCTTTTCTGCTAGGATGAAATAAAAGCACAAAAGCAACTCTAATCACATATTTACAACTCAGACCCCTAAATTACTCTCCCAAATGTTACCTTCAGTTGTCTGTAAATGTGCTGGGAAGGTAATTCCTTAACTAGTTCTTAAGATATTTCACAAACTTTTCATTTTCTTACTAATGATTTTCCTGTAAAATTTTCAAAAAGGAGAAGGTACCTCATTGACTTTGTACTCCTTTGGTATGTGCTATGTCTAAGTACTTTTTGCTTACATTTAGATAACCCCTTGGAGCAAATAGGGATGAGACACTTCCAATTAGCCTCCACAATAGCAGCTTTTCTCTTATTATTGCTATTTGACTCCTACATTATAGGGAAAAATAGGCCTTCGCTGTTAATTTCACATAATAAGTAAAGCACCCTTTGAAATATCCTTATGACTTTTGGACATATTTGCTATGAATACATAGCAATACATTTTGGACATATTTGCTATGTGTACCAAATTTTCACTGATAAAATATTGGATTTTTTTTCAATGGCCAACTGTGTACAAGTTTTGTCCATGCAAACAAGAGCATTATTATTTTCTTTTTATTTTCCCCTCAAAATAAATATATGAAAGGAGAAAAATCTCTGCCTGCAGATAATTACTCAAGTAAACTAGTTTCATGTTACATCAAAAGCTAGACAAAAACTATGTTGCAACAAAAGACATAGAATGGCATAAATAAGAGGGGTTTTAACTACTCCTATGATTCTGTGAGATAAGGGTAAAACTACATCTTCAGGTATCTGATGGGCAGGAGTTATCATTGTAGTATCTGCTACAATGTTTGTGGAAATCCAGGATGTTTCCATTTATGTTATTTTGGGGTAGTGTTTAAGATTTCAGTCTTTTCTTGCCTTTTCTCTGCCTCCTCCCACATTCCCTGGGACACAGCATTCTCTGACAAATACCTTCTCAAGCCCAGACTGCGATATTTGGATTTGCAGACATTGCTGCATCCCAGAAGAGACACTCAATCTGGAGGCAGCACCAATATTTCCACCTCTTCTTGCTGTGTTAGAACCAAAGCCTGGATAAAACATCCTCAAAACCAAACACCCTTCTGACAGAAGAACAGATGGACATCCACATTTTAAAATCTCTGGAATTCCACTGGGATACTTAGCAGTATTTCATTTTTATTGTTGATGTTGTTGTTTTATTAAACAGAGTTAGACTAAAAAGTATCATCTCACTGAAGAAACTGAAAATTCTAATGAGTTTTGTGGTCAGGCAGTAATTATATTAGCTTTTCCTAAAACTGGATACGTTTAAATTCTCATCTAATTATGTTTTCAAAATGAAGCAGGGGAGTGAAAGGTCATAGTATTATAGCCAGCATATTTTGTTTTCCTCTGGAAAGAGTACAAGAATATTTTCAATGGAAACAGTTTGAGATTATGCTTGATAATTTGTAATTAACTCTCCAGGGTGCTGTGAGGCCTAATTAATTACTTATTAGAAAGCATTTGGAGATCTTTGGAAGAAAGTTGCTATAGTAATGCCAAGAATTGCTGTTATTGTTATCGTTAGGTGTTTTCCATCCCCAAATGCGGTTAGGTGGAAAATGTACCTTTATTACCTTACGCTATCTTATGAACAACGCTAATCTGATGAAAAGCAGTATTTAAAGCTGTGAATAATTTTCTGCAGTGGGAAGCTGAAGATGTTTATTCTGAAACTGTGAGTATAATTTATGAATAAGCCAAATACATAAATTGCATTCAGAAGTTCCATAATAATAACAAACTTTATATTCTCCATCTGTAGATAAGCAGGTGCATCTATTTGCAGAATTTGTCTTCTGTTATGAAACTGTCTTCTGTGCGATGAAAGTACTGTATCATGATTGTCTTGGTGTTTTTAACACCCAGAATTTGCCCTAAAGTCTGTCAACAGGCAAGTGTCACCCAGATGTAATTAACCCAATTTAATATAATAATGAAGGGTCATGAAGATATTAGGATTTCTATTCAAATTAGGAAGATACCTCAGTATAAAATATTGAAAAAAGAGTCCACCCCAATTTGTTTTCCAAATTGTGTTTTCTGAGTGGAGCTAACTCACCTGTAAGAAAGAATACAGATGTTAGTCCTTCTCCCAAAAGCCACACAGCCAGAGAAGAAAAGGGCAGCTTCAAAGAAGAAAACACTTGGGTTTCCAGCCAGAACACAAAAATGTTCAGTCTTGGTATAGAAACAAAGAAAACTGTAGAGAATTTCTCAGAATTATATATAGACTTTTTTTTTTTTTTTTGATCTTGCTGTTTTATGCTAGCTAAAGCTAAAATGATTAACTAAATTATGTTCAGTAACCCCTAACCTTACTTATATGTTTATCTCAAGTATTGAAAACCCTTGAGAATACCTAAGTTGTGAAAAATGAACTATTTGTGTTACACTGAAGAATCCAAGGGATAGGAAATATTCCCTAGGTTTCCTCCCCATGAAGAGCTAACAACCCACGAGGCTAAAGCAGGAAGCTTTGTCATACTCTGTTTAGACAAAGCAAAGGTAAAGTCTGAAGCAAGCATGTGTCTTCCAAATGAATATCTACTCTGGAGAAGGGTGGGTAAAAACAGATACCAATATGCATGCTACCTATGGCATCCATAATAACTATATATAGAAATACGGTTTACTAATAGTAAGTCTGTATGTATTCTCCAGAAGTCCGATCTTAAAATGTATTGCTTTTATTATTTTTCTCATGTAATAATACATTTATGAATAAATCTCATCATGTGCACAAGACAAATATATAAAGCCATTTTTTACAATGATGGTGAATGCACAGTTCCCTCAAGCATTTGCTGTCTCTAACAAGCAGGTTGCCGTGTCTCTCTGTTTACCTTGTCAGCAGTGTTCATTTCTGTTATCACTCTTCTGGAAGAACAAAGTTTCTAGATATGCCTCAAAGGTGAATATAATTATGCTGTTTACATTGCTATTCCTACAGGGATCATAAAATAGTACTTAGAACAATGTTTACAGTCATCAGCGAAGCAGAAATCACTCTGTACATACCTGAAAGGCAGAAAACAATACCCCCTCACTAATTAATTACAGATGGGACCATGTTGTATAAAGATCCCCCGTCTCGCCTGTGATCTAGGTGCTGGGTACTTTGGTAGCCTGAAGCATGCAGCAATTACTCCGTCCATCAAATCAAAATTTCTCTAAGGTGTTTTCTTTTCACTGGGGCCCTGTGGACAATGTGACATACTAGTTTTGAACTTTATATTCAGAGCAAGGAAACAAATAAACTGAATGTAATGAAGCATGATTTAATGCACCAACTAACTAAAACACATCCCTCTTAAATGATGAACTTTTTCATCAGTATGCCTTCTTTCATTTGAACTTTACTCTGTTCAGGCCTAGGACAAAGGTAATCAAAGCCCATGGAGGAGTTTCACAGAATGGTTGAGGCTGGAAGGGACCTCAAGAGACCATCTAGTCCAACCCCCCGATCAAGCAGGGTCACCTACAGCACATTACACAGAATGTCATCCAGACGTGTTTTAAATATCTCCAAAGAAGGAGAATTCACAATGTCTCTGGGCAACCTGTTCCTGTGCTCTGTCACCCTTTACCTTCAGTAGGTTTGGGGTCAGATGTTCATGTGGGGCTTGCTGAAAAGCAGACTCTGAGCCGGAATCCTGCAGCACTGCTGGTCCTCTCCTCCACATGGTGAGCCACCTTCCTCTGCATGCACGTGTGTATTGAGAACATAGCTACAGCAACACTGTTGAAAGTTAATTCTGTAAAATATGGAAAAAATACTGATTTAAGACAATGTAGCAAAGATAATTTGTGCATTGCTCATAGATGAAGCTCACAGGTGGTTGGATATTATTACAGATATGGGTGTTTTCCTTATTTCCTTATTACTAATCACCAGTCTGTTCTGCTCAAGCTAAGGTAGCTGTGATGTGATTTCATATTCACATTCTTCCTATTGTAATATCATAGTTTTCCTGGCTGACACTTTACATTCATCATGTGGCAACTTTGTAGTCAGCTACCCTTGCTGTTTGCCTGAGGGAGCCAGGGATGCATCAGCTCCGTCACACATCCACGGGAACATCAGCAACAGAAGTTCAAACTAACCAGCCAGCAGCACCAAATATGCATCATAACAACCCAAAAGCTATCATTTTGGAGAGAGGAAAAATAATAAAGAACTACAGCATATGAAACGCATCAAGAATAGGGCAAAACCATTTTTGAGAGACTCTTTGGACCTTGTTGACACAGCCCTGTTAGTTTTGGATATAATTATGCTGGTATAAACATATTGCTGATACAAAAGTGAGCTTCAGAGTGGATATAAGTTAATGAGAAGGAAGACATACTTTCAACATGGTTCTCCTGGACAGGGGTCTGGGGGCGCCCTTTGGGACAGTCATGCCATGTTGCTGGCCCACAACAGGCCCACAACAGGCACCTGTGTGTCTCACGAAAACCTCAGCAATGCGCCCAGGTCAGGGGACTGAGGAGGCCAAGCCTCTCAGTACTAGAGTGACAGCACAAGAAGGACTTTGGGGAACCATAATTACGTCTTGTGCCATAAGCCATACTTTGGAAATCACTGTCTAGAGACCAAAATGGTTTTATGGGGTTTTCAATCATTTGACTTCTTTTCGTTCATCTGTCTGAAGGTGAGAGCTGGTGAAGTCACTGAGAACATAACCATGGATAGCAGAGAGGCCAGAGATGCCACCAACCTGTTCCTAACACAGCACTTTCTGTTGCAAAACTCAGGCCAAATTCAGGGTTATTGCTGTCACATACATTTAGGAGGTGACAATCATGAAAGAAAGGACATAACAGTCCACTAGAGGTACAGCACATACATTTTCATTTTCACAGCCCATCTGTTAAATCCTGATCTCTTTACACTTAATTCTAGCCTTATAAAACAAAGCTTCAAGAAGAAAGAAAGTCACTTTCTAATTACTCACAAAACTGAAATGACATTTTAATAACATGATTTGCTGTATCTTTTTCACCATTTATACAGCATATATTTTTTTTTGGTCTCCATTGTTCATTGAGTTCTGAACTTACACTATTTAAATAGAGACTGGAGTCTGTTGTAGCTGCCACTCTGTTTACAGAGTTTCATATTAAAGGACTTCCCAGGTCTCAAATACATCTATTTGTTCATCTGTGTTCAAATAATTACAGGGAGTTTTGGTGTGCTTGTCTTTCCAGGATATAGTTCATATTATCCTCTGAAAACAGAGAAATATTTAGAACTCAGCTCTACACCTCAAACATTAAAAATAAAAAAGTTATTTCTGACTGAATTTGTTGGAATATATTAATATTTTAATTATTTCTTACTCCATCTTAGACTAAATTCTCCAACCTCAATAGCCAATAAGAAAAAAAAAAAAAAAAGAAGAAAAAAAGAAAGAGAGAGAAACGTCTCACCAACTTTCAGAGAAGAAAAGAAGAAAACTGTGCTAAAACCTGATGGCGTTAATTCCTGTGCACTGATTGAGCTGGCCCCCACAGAACACCATCACCATGGCTCACTCCTGGGTATTGTCAGCTGGCTTCAGCACACTGCTTGCAGGAGTCAGATATGACTTGTTTCCCATTGCAGTGAAATCGCTGTCTGAGAAAAAAAAAGATCACATCTCTTGTGCCCCAGAGGAAGCAAAATGCTGGGAAAATGCAGGAGAACACACCAGTGGCCTCTCAGCCTGAGGTACATTTTTGGCTGTGTTTGGCTGTGTTTATAAATATCTGCTTTTTCAGTCCCTGGCATAAAAGTTTTGCATTTTTCATCCCTTCTCTCAAGTACTTTACACTTCACCTTGTTCTTCTTCGAATCGTTGCCACAATACTTGCACCCTTCATACCCATCATGTTGCAGCCTCTTCTTGCACACACCACTACTCCCTAATGACTGCTGCCTGCTGCATTTTTTACTCTTCCTTCTTTTCTCTCTCTCAATTTTTTTTTTTTTTTTTTTTTTTTTTTTTACCAAAAGGGAATCTATGTACCCCACCTTCTGTAACAGGTACCTGACACTTGTCTTCCAGAAAGGCACCCAGCCATGATGTTAAAATTAAAATTAAATTTGTCATTTCCATTGCTGTTTTAAATTCTTTTTGTCGTTGCTTGAGCAACACTTTCAATTTCTTTATTGCAATGATATTCTAATTTTTATGTGGATAAATTCATGCACACATTCTCATGTGGACCAAGAGGACTAGAACATATTTAAGAAATCTGTTTCTAGGAAGCTCAAAATTACATTAACAATATATTTTAGTAATAACAATCAAGCCTGGCTCATTTCCTTGGGATTAATGACTAGCTGGGAGAGCTGATGGCCCCAAGAAGCAGTCATTATTTTATGAGAGATTTTTTTGTCTTTAATTAGGAAAAAATTAGAAAAAAAATCCTGTCTTTTCTGTGTGCAAGAGTAATGACATCATCTCAGCTGAAAAAGTACAATCATTCTAAGTAGGGAAAAGTTTTCTTCTAAATGTTTGATAACCTTTGGTAAGATCATCAGGTTAACATTATGACATGTCACAATTTTCTGCAGGTATCATCTATTCTTTTATTGTTTGAATTTCTCTGATCTCAGAGGGATTTTTGTTGAAAAATGAAGCATGTAGTTTTTGAGGAACATTAGTAAATATATTGTACACCTTTGGATAGTGTTTTGCAACAGGATTGCTTATGACAGGCAGACTTCAAGTTTGCCAGCTAGAAGGCATTGAAAAGGGACGAGGAAAAGGAAGACTTGAAAATATATTAAGATAATAGGGAAAATGGCAACAACAAAAATGAATTACTCAAGAACTGTGTTGGAGAAAATTTGCTAGTGAAAACCTACCAGAAAGCCCACACTGAACAGAAGGCATGGTTACCACCCTTGATTTGGGGGAAAGAAGAGTCATGGTACTAAATAACAAGGCAGTGCAGACAGTGATTTCATGGGTAAAGACAAGGGCAAAATCGTCAGAGAGCAGACTGAGCCTGAGGACAAGTTTTTGTCCCAGTAGCTGACCAGGTTGCTCTTGGGTTTCTTTGCAGATTTTACACTTAATAAAATAAAATAAAATAAAATAAAATAAAGTAGAATAAATAAAATAAAATAAAATAAAATAAAATAAAAGGAGGGAAGAAGCCTTCTCAGAATGCATTAGCAGAAGCCATTTTGAATATGAAAAACTTTCCCCCAACATAGCAAAATTGGTGTGCAAAGTTCAGACTGGTTCGATCCCCATTTTCAAAGCAACATACAAGTTACCACCATCTTGCAGGTTTTCACTCTCTTTAAAATGTGTTATCTGTAACTTTGAAAGTTATAGCTAGACGGAATTAGTGATCGTGACTATGTTGTTTTCAGTTCAAGCAGACTCTTGATGTCTCTGTGTTAATTTATTTGTCTTTGCTTAGTGAAATTATGTGCCATTAACTCACTATGTTCTGTTAATCCTCTGCAGTAATAACTACATGCAACAGCCCTTCTGTCTAGTCAGTTGAGATTTGACAGCCTCTGTTTGCTAAACGTATCACTTCACCGAGACTTTGGAACACACTTTTCATATTTCTCCATTCTCATTATCTAGCTAAGGTCCTTATAACATATGGTCCTATTTTCCTAATTGCATTCACTGTTACACGTCAAACCAAGCTAATCTTTCAAACCGTCAGGCTAATCAGTACGAAATGCATGGCCACTGTTTGCACACATGCTGGTAACAAGAGGGCAACAGGACCTACACAAATCTGAAAATGCCACTGAGTCCCAGCTGGGTTGTTTGTTTCCCCTTCATTTTCTAAGATGATATGAAACGCGTCTTCTCTCTCATTTACATTTTCAGAGTAATTTTCTCAACACAGAGCTAATAGCAGTGGTGGCTGATGTCTCACCAGCCAGACCTTCACCATAAGGTGGGACTTCTGCTAGTGATTCCGTGAGATAGATCTTAAAGCGAATGGCCAAAATTATTCAGTATGTTAACATTATTCACAAGAAAATACAATATATTATTTAACCTCCTCTAAGGCAGCAAAAATGTGGAGATAGTCAGCGTAGTAATTACCACCCAGTTGTAGGTTTCTTATTTAGTAAAAATAAAAGGTAAAATGCAGTCTACAATTTACTTGTCATACAAGTCTGACATAATCACAGCAAGCTTGATTGTTCGCCTAGAGCAGTTTAGCTGGGAACATGCAGGTAGAGGTTAGGGGAGATACTGGTTTGTATATTTAAAAGCAAACTATAAGAAACAGAGGCAAAGATAAACTTGATGCTTGCACTGTTAAGAAAAATTTGGTTCTAGTGTCAATGGTTACATCACAATTCCATCAAAGCTGTATGAATTCAGTAGACTTGAACTGGTTTCTAACTTAATCTTCAGTAAATCATTTTTTTATTATTATTTATTTTTTTAGTCTTGAATAAATGCATCAGAAACCTGAAGCCTGAGCCATCAGGACTCTCCTGCATTAGCTAGATACTTTGATTTTGTCAGACACATTTCAGCGGTTAAACGCAGAATACCCACACAGAAGGAAGGAACACTCATTGGACCAACTAGCAATTTTCTGTTGACAAACTATTTTTCCCCATTCTCCTTTGAAAATGTCATGAGTTGCTAGGCTATTGCCTAGCCCATAGTAATGAGCAGTGAAGGAGGAAAAAGTCTTTATTTGCCCATATAAAGTGAATGAAAACAGATTCAGTGTCTTGTTCTCATTTCTCACACTTACCAAGTCTCAGATTCAACACATTTGAAATGAGAATTGTGAAACTATCTTCTACAAGAGAAACCTAAGTACTGTTCCATGGTAATGTATGTATTCATGCTGGGACTCTATTTAGTGCTTTAGTTTGATCTCTAGTCTAAAGTTTTATCTGAAGTAACATCAAAGTGTGATTTTGGAACAGCTTTTCTTACATGTATTACATGGAGTTGACTTTATACAATTCAACTGATACAACTCAGACTAGAAATCGAGTAGGTAGTTACTCAATGTGAGATACATGGTAGTGCTAGCAAAGGCATATAGAAAAAAATATAAGGACTATTAGATATAGGGAGCAGCCTCCATGTGGGGATTAATTAAATTAATTCAATAAAATGGCTTTAAATGTAAATTATTTAGGAAAGAGAGAGCTTTCCCCCGTGACATCCCACCTCAGATATGAACAACATAGAAAGAGTTAATAGGGATCAATCATCCACTATTTCTTACTACAGAAGAGTTTGGGAGGGTGCAGTAAATTAATTTATGTAATTTAAGAACAGGCAAAGGGCAGCATTTTTTCATGCAATCACGATTAAACTGTGGAACTGATTATTATAGGGTGTTACAGATGCTAAAGTCATAGAAAGGTTCAAAAGCAATTAAACTAATACAGGGAAGAAATGCACTTCTGGGGCTAATCTACACAAGACGTAGATACAACCTCTGAGCTGTGAGGGTGAGAGCAGAAGGGCTAAACCGCAGGTGTGCTCTCATTCTTTAGCCATTTGACAGCAGCCACTGCAGCAATGAAATACTAAACTGATGGCTTTATAGCCATCTTTATAGCCATCTTTATAGCCATGTTATATATTCTGAGATTTTCTTTGTACACAGAGGTCTCTCAGCGGGTATCTTCGACCCTGGCTGCTCCACAGCTGCGGGCAGTCACATCCCACTAGCAAAAACCCCAGGGCGCAGAGCTGAGCAGACAGCAACCACCTTGTGATAATTAATACTGGTCACGTAAGCTGGAAAATGACATTACAAAAGTTCAGCTAATGGCAGAAAGAAAACAAACTGTAATTAAGGAAATTATATACTTCTCTGTATTTTAGAGGCTCTCCAAAGGAAAAAAATAAATAAAAAAAAAAAAAGAAAAGGATACTTAGGAGCTTGGATTTTCAGATTCAGATAATTAAGTTCTGCATTAGAGGCTTATTAAAATATATTGCCCAAGAGACCAGACAGAATGTAAGATGTCTGGGTACAAAACTCTCAGAGATAGAGAGAACAAAGCTGCAAGGCCTAAATGACCTTTTACTATTCCTGAATATCTTATTATATGATGTTTGAAAATGAAGATTGCCAAACAGATGGAGCTATTAACGAATTTAGGAAACAACACGAGATGTATGCTCAAAGGAGCTTTAGGAAAAAAACTTGTATTTCATGTGAAATGCTGAGGGTCAGTTAAGATCAATCAAAAGTAGAAAGGAAAAAGAAAGGAAAAGCCGTAACTTTTCTATTATTAAAAGCCAGAAGATACAAAACGATAGCTCCAAATCTATAGCTGCAGTTTTTGTGCATCCAGATGATACTCTCAGCTGACTCTGGTGGAGAGCATAGACTACATGTCTTGGAGAAACTGAATTGAAGCTGGTAGGTATATGGCAGAGCTAACTGTCATAGTTTATGCCTAAATAACTGAAATCAAATTAGATCCATAGAAATAAAAATAAAAATAATCAACAAACAAACAAACAAAACACAATGTGGATATTGAGCCAGCAGTCAATTGTTGATTTAGAGAACATCACTACAAATTCTGAAATCTATTTGAAAATTAAGACAGAAATTAACTTTTATCTTCTCTCAGTGCAGCTTTTGAAGATGTCTTCATTTTCCGTGGAGAATTAACAAACTACATCTGCTGCCAGTGGAATACTATAACATGTTAACCTCAGTTATTTACTCTTTAGTGGAAAATACAGTTTCAGTATGAAACCTAGTCTTAGGCCCTTTTAATTTCATGCTAGCCAGCAGATGAGCAGTTCCTTGGCTCTTGAAGCACAGTACCTTGCTACATAGGAGCATATCCAAATATTTGATGTTACCCATTGCTGTCATGATGTGCCGTCTTTGACAGTGCATGGAGCTTTACAAGTGATGCAGTTACCTGGCCTCTAAATCATGAGATATGTTTTGCTACAAAATTCATGGCTTTCCATTGAACTCACACATATGGAGAATTGTTATATATATATATATATATAATCTCTGCTTAGTTTTCAAACTGAGGAAATGGTTTAGTTCTGCAAAAAGCATTTCTGGGTAACAACCTGCAGTATGGCAACATGCTTTCAGAAGATGAAGTGACTTATCCTATTGTTCCCCAGCATTCTGACATAATCTTCTGTTTCTTAATGGTGTTAGCATTCCATTTTCTTGATTCTCTGTAAGCAGTTATCAACAATTTCATTGGCGAGTTCAAGACCAAAGGAATGCGGTGGTCAATGTCTGCTTTTACAGCCCCTGATGAGGAGGAATCTAGTATTCAGGAATGGTACCCAAGTGCCTGAGGACTGATATTTGCTATCAACCTCTTATTCTTTCTTTTTTTTCTTTTTTTTTTTTTCCCTCAAACTTTTTGTTTCTCCTCAGCAAAGTTTGCTTTAGTTTAACCTCTCATCTTGTTTTCTGTGGTTGGAAAAACAAAACAACACCAAAAAAACCACACTCCTAACAGCGGCTCAGAAGAGGTAATTTAGGGTCCCAGGAAAGCCTGGCTGAATGTTGCATGTGTCTGAGCTATTGAATTAGGTCTGTGTCTTGCCAAACTGTACCTGATGGAAAGGTTAGATAAGCTTTCTGTTACATTTCATACCCACCACCCACAAAATATAAATGTTAATAATTTATTAACACTTGTCATTAATATTGCAAAGTCAAGTGTTCATAAGTCAGGTTGTCTGGGCAACCTTCTCTTTTGCTCTCTCATGCGCTATATTGATGTGATCTATAATTATACCATGACATGCTAGTATTTCCATAGGACCCCTGACTCATTTGATGCACAGATCAACCAGGGCTCCTTTAATGAGTACAGATAGTCAATATTTTATTTCAGCTCCACTGTTAATTTGTTGTTGTATCATATTTAGCAGCACTGTTTAAACATTGTGCTGAGGACAGACCAGCTAATCTCCTCACTAACTTTCTACCCATATTCATTATTTCCGCCCCCCTTTTTTTTTTGTGGAATGACCATTTGATCTTCATGTCAATACCACAAAAACAGAGCGATAGCCTACTGATTTTATTACAGGAAGCTGAAGTACAAACAGATGAAGGTCAAAACAGTCTGCTAATTTTGGATGTCCGATTTGGTAACTCTGGGATCTGAATTTTACTGAGTGCTCAGCATTATATGACTTGAGGTAAGTGCAGTGCAGTGCATTACTGCCTTCAGCTGTATCTGCAAGTGCTCATCTGGTCAGGTCACACTTGAAGGTGTTGATTTACATCTCCAGAAAATGTTGAATGCAGTCAGTGACCACCAGTGACAAGCAAGTTCCACCCCACTGCCACCCCACAGCCCACCTGCCCTTGGAGGTGTGATTTCCCATGCTGTGTCATGCCACCTGGAAAAGGGATACATTTAGGAATATTTCATTTCAACTCTTTAGAAAGAGAAGTGGTGTTTTTGACAAGACTCCATGTTTTTTCCTTTTTAAAAAATGACTTAGGGATAAAAAAAAATCATAACCAAAAAATGAAACAGAACTTACCACATTAGGTGAAATTAAACACTTCTGTTTGTCCAAATTATGTTGTGTTTCCATTGTGTTTCTGTGCTGTGCTGTTCAGAATTTCCTTCTCTTCCTCCTATTTCTGGAAAAGAAGTCATCCTGGAAAGCCAGAAAACTCATTCATTTCTGAAATTATCAATTTTTTTGTTGTTGTTGTTTTTCAGATGGGCGTGAGTTGTCCTGTTATAGCAATATGAAATGCTGAACTCTAACAGGAAAAAAGAAAGGAAAAAAAAAAAAAAAAAAAAAAAAAAAAAACAACTCTTAATAGTGCACTACTATTTTTTTCTGCTTCGTTTATATTTTCTTTCAGTGGTTTAATCTCACTTGCTGCTCCAGAGTGTCTGGAGAAGCAGGAGTGTGGCTGCAGCTTTCTGCACTGTTATTTCCAGCACTCTGAAGCTTGCAGCTCAGCACAAACAGCTGGCAGAGTTTCTGCATCTCTTACACCTGCAGAGTGCCAGGCAATTTTGTCCTGATCCTGCTTTCATGGAATTAAATCTCAAACTTTTCAATGATTTTAACAGAGTCAGGCTTGGTCCAAGAAGAACAATATCCAGAGCTCTGTTCAAACTGGTAAATAATATTTCCTCATGGTACTGCATACAGGGATGAACTGATCCATGCAGTGACCTCTGTCCTTCCTTCAGTCCCCCCCATTCTGCCACACAGCAAAACAAGTTAATACAGTTTCAAGGCAACTAAGTTCAGAAAAGACAATAAATGGTGTACTCTCTTCCCAAAGCCAAAATAATCTGCATTTGTTTTGGAACACTATCATGAATCACTTTAGTCTTCCTTTTCTTGAGATACTTTTTTATTTCTTTCCATAAATTCCATCCTTCGTAAGCTGCACAGTTGCATTTGAAAAGTCCTCAGATGAAGGTTTTAGTCATTTGCTTTTTGGTGAGTAATTGTACTCATTTTCAGCCAGAAGACAGTTAACCTTTTGAGACAGTCAATTGCCCTCTCTATGTACCTATCACTGTTCTTACTGGTAGTGTAAGACTAAAACTTAATAACCTTGAAAAGATGAAGCATTAGCTTTGCTCTGACAAAAACTCACTCTAAGTTTTAAGGCCAGAAATTTTCAAGGGAACATGAAGGATTTGTTTTTTAGAGAACTAGAGTTTGGTAGAGTTTGAAACCTAAATAATTCAGTACTTATTAAATTGCAGTGCATATGAATCAGACAAAATCTGTAGTACCTTTTTTATATTTTATTGTAATGCCTACTTGAGTTCAAAGACTACTGCTGAAAGATATTGCCAAATATACACAATGCACAAATGTATATCCCTTTTATCAATTATGAAATCTTGTTTTCCTTTAGAAAATGAATCCTAAGTACTTCAATTAAATGATGACTATCTTTAACAAACACACAAAGAGATTGTGATTATCTATAAACATATTTAACTCTACATATCTTTGAAAAAAATCATTAGAAGAATCATTATATGCAATACATATACAAAACAAATATTGCAACATGATACTCTTGGAATACTCCATTTAATAGTAACTTGATAAGCACCAAATTGTAAAAGACTGTGCAATCACAACAAAGCCATATATTTTTAACAATTTACATGCAAAATTCCAGCTCACTTTCTGGAAATGCTCACACTTATCCAGAAAAAGCTCAAGATGACCTTTAAAGATGAGAACTGTCAAAGTAATGTGAGGGGGTGGGCTCTTTACCTGTCTGCCTGTTGTGTGAGATGGGCTTTTCAGCACCTTTTCAGCACCTTTTTCTTTCTGCTTTTCCTCCTCCTCACCCCAGAGAGCCACCAGAAGTGCACTGTCCTGGGACAGCTGAGACAGAAAGAGATGAGAGGAGATCTGACATGATTAGACCCCAGCTAGCATCAGAAGACAGAAAGGAGAGGACAGGAATAGTGGGACAAGACCAGACTGGCCTGCATGGTTATCCTTAGCCAGTGTCAGACTTCTAATATTTCATGGGTGTAGTCTGAAAAAAATTATAGGAGGTGGTTTTGAGGGAAAGGTGATGGGAGAAGATGAAGACACACAAAGGATATATTTTCATCTAAAACACAAAATGAGAAAAATAACTAGTTACAGAGGTTGTTTTGTTTTGCTTTTATTTCTTCTAATGAGATGAGGAACGCACATGATCTTTCTGTTTGTTTTGGACATAGAATGGATCTATAAAACCTTCTTCACTCTGGCTACCTTCTCTTGGTGTCTTAGCGCCCCTCACAGCATGGCCACCAGCAGAGATATCAAGATGTCCTTCCTGTTCCAGCAGCAAGCCCCCAGACCTCCCTCTCTCTCTTCTCATTCCCATTTGCAGCAAAATATATCATTTTGAGAAGCTTTTGTGTGGGCTTGAAAAATTCTTAGTAAAATTAATCCTTTTCATAAGCATTCCAAAGTTGTAATTCCTCAAATGTTAAGAACATTTACTGCTGAGAAATAGTTTGTAGAAAAAGTTACTTACTGCTAAATCCATCTGCCTGCTTAAAGGTGGAAACTGAAATATATTCCTTAACAGCCTCTAAATGATACATTCCTCTGATGTGTCTATTTTCAGATGTTTTGTATTTTTCTGCAATCAAAATTGCAAAACTTTTAAAAATCATAGCTCTGGAAATTATATTTTGTGTCATTTTGACATACTCCTTCAACAGATTATGGAGTTAAGGAGCTAAAAAACATTAATATTCTTTAGTCATTCGTTATCTGGCAACTCTTAAGCAATTTCCTTGCCAAAACTAGAAAGGAATATCCCTACAAAGATACTTAAAAAGAGACAATGCCTGCTTTGGTGATCACTCCATGCAAAGCGTTTGTGAGAACTGAATTTAAGAATACATGCTTAAAGCTGGAAGGCATTCTTTGTTCAAATAAGAATGAACTGACCTGAAACAGCATTTCAGCTCCTTTCAAACCCTTAAAAACCTAAAGAGGTAGCTGAAGAAACGTCCTGCATGAGAAAATAAAATAGAAACATTTGCAATATGAAGTAATTTCTGCCCAGACATATAGCACACAGACATCAAACTCAGAATAAATTATGACCCAACTGCACGTGTTGTAGCACATTACCCAGTCATGACCTGATCTGGCTGGCATGGTAATTCCATGGAAACACTGAGGAAAAGACAAAAATGAAGGGAATGGAGATTTTTCCCCATTCCCTCCAAGCGCCTGCTCCACTGCAGCTGGGATGCCAGGGCTCAGCTGTACACAAACCACCGTTGTCTTAGCTGGTTCTTTTCACGGGTTTGAAAGAGATGGAGCTGACCAGAGCTCTGCCAAAGAGTTACACACAAGTGTGCCTTATATTACCATTAAGGAATAATTGGATGATAATATAAAACAAAATATCACTGGCTTGTGTACCATACACTTCTGTTCTGCTGGGTTAGGATTATGCAGCCAGAAAGGAGGTGGCAGTTAATCTTGATAAATGTTAAGAAACAATGCTATGCCATTTGCAATTTAAAATTTTTAATTTTAACCTATTGGGCTGTTCCAAAACACTTCCTTCAATAACTTTTGAATAATTGATTTAATTATTTTCTTTGATCCCATAGGACTTAGTTGAATATTCAGCTTCAACCATTTCTAAAAATGGTTTACTATGTCAAGCATCACTCATTTATCTATGCATGACATTATTCTATCCCTTCATAAACAATTTCAATTTTCCCTGTAACATCATGACAATATGCCCTGGGGCACAAGACATTTTGGCCTTGTCTCTCTAAGGACACATACCTAGTCAAGCACAGATCCACTAGGAAATCTGAAATCTTTGTCAAAAGCCTTGCGCTAAGATTTTTATAAAAGAGGTGGCAATTAATGTAACATCTGCTTTATTTCTTCTTTCTTTCCTGTTGAAAGAGAATATTGATGTGAATAGATGGCTTATGCTAGGACAAAGCAAAGAAATGAAGCTTACTAAGGCACATTCCCAAACCTAACAATGTAGCAAATATTAGGATAAGAGCTACCACACTTACTTGTACATTGCTCCACTGCAATGGCATGTCTACTGTCATGAGTTTAACAAAGTAATGAAAAGGCCATAGATACCTTTTATAATTCATATGGAAATCACTATAATTGTCTCAAGCTTTTCCTTGCTGGCCTGCAACAGCTGCTGCTATGTCACAGCTAGAAACATGCCCTGCAGACACAGAAGGGGCTGTGTCGAGCACATCTGCACTGCACATCCATGTCCACAGATGTAGTTTCATGCTGAGCCTGATGCAAATCAGGGGCTTTTCCCCAGCCAGGACGCCAAATGTTACTTGGAAAGTGACAGCGGAGAAACTCATGTTAATAGGAAGCAATTTGCACGTGAAATCTTGTTAATAAAACATGCAGAGACCAAGGCATCCATTGTACACAATGTGCTTTGGAGAAGATGAGCAGGGGATGTTCCTCAGTCTGAGGACATGTGGAAGGACAGCTGTAAGGGCTGTGTCCCCCTGTGCTTTCAAAACCTAGTCAAGTATTTCCTCTGTCAATCTGCTGTCTTTGTGCTTCATTTGGCAAACCTATTGGCTATGCAGCATACCACAGCCTTTTTAAAAATAGTAAAAAAAAAAAAAAAAAAAAAAAAATGTAGGATTTCTTTATAATAGCTTGTTTTTTGCTTTCTTAGCTACTAAGCCAGACAATGTAGTGTCCTTTTATTAAGTGCCTTCAGTGTACATACATTTTTCATCATTATCTGTTGGGGTTTTTCAGCCATTCCTCCTGACCACATGCTTGGAAATCCAAGAAATTTGAAATATGTTTGACTCTCCTTAAAAGCTTGAAATAATTCTCTAAATTCACAGCAAATCAGGCAATGATTATTATACAACTTTCATGAAATATCTCAGAATCCCTTTCATAGTCATGATTTAAGAGGAACAATTATCACTGCCTAGCCTTATTTTAAAGCTGCAGCTTTAACATGCTGAGATCACTGTGATTTCATTAATAATCAATAAAAGAGGCAGTAGAAGTTTCCCCTTCAAGAATCCTATTGACAATGAAGGAATGTTCTAGTTTAAGGCAAAAATGTAATGCAGATGGATGATGACAACATCACTGGAAAGATCTTCAGGCATTTACATATTTTTCTGATTCCAAAACCCATTAGAGAAGTCAGGCACATTTTGCAATCACTTTTGAGTGCTGTGAACACTGTGAATTTAATAATAAAAAGAGTTCCAAGTCACTGCTAGCATAGTGCTAAATGCAACCTGTATTTCTCATAGTTTTTTCCCCAAGTGACAATCTCAACAAGTCTAGACAGACATTTTCTCCTTCATGTTCACTGAATCCCTCCCATTTTGCTACTGAAAAACTTCAACAGCAACCTCAGTGAAACAATGCAGCCAACACCTAGCATAAAATTATGCTATAAACCTTCAGTGGAAAGTTGTGTAAAAACCTCTTTTTCTACAAAACAAACAAACAAAAAATAATAATAATAACAAACAAACAATACACACACAAAAAAACACCTCTATTTATGTCTTGAACATCTTGCTTTTATATATCCAAATAAAAAATTCATATTCTCTGATGGTATCAGGGAATTGCTTGCAGCCGAATAGATACTTCTAACATTTTCCTGCTAATATTATGATAGTAGCATTGTTATAGCTGTGATGGTCTTACAATATAAGGGAAACAAGGTCTGCAGGGGGAGAGGTAATACCTTTTATTAAACCAGATGATGTAGCTGGAGGAAGAGTGACTCTGTGCCCTGGTAAAAGTTTTGTGCCTGAAAATATCTGTTGTTTTCTTTCTTCCTCCACAGTGAAAGCAATTGGTCTTCTTCCCACAACTATTCTGCAATCACACTGCCTATGCTGGGGAATCCTCTAGCTTTCATTGTCCCTGCCACTGTCTAATAGACTCTGTTTATTGTCTGCCACTGACAGACAATAAAAATTTTACTGTAAATGACAACCTGAGCTTCTCCATAGCTTGTTGGGAGAAGTGTCCAAAAAGATGGGGACAAAAACAGGATTACAGTTCTTTCTCCTGGCTTACATGTAGAGGCGAGTGGCACATACCCTATCCTATACGGATTAAATAGGGATCAAATCCTAACCTATAAAATGCTGGAAAAAAAAAAAAAAAAAAAAGGAAAAAAAGAAAAAGACCAAAAAGACTAAGAGTGCAGACCTGGGCTGAACCAGCTGCAGTCAGGGCTTTGCACAGAGGAGCCACTGATGTCTCCCATCCTATTACTCCACGCCTGTTCCCAGCAAATGATGAGGAGCAGGGCCAGCACAGGGCTGAGCCACGGTGCCTCAGCTCCCGTGAAAATGAAGCTGGGACAATGAGAGGTAACAACACTTGAACCAACAAAGCCTTCCCTAAAGGAAAGGTCAATATGGAAGAAGACTAAGGGATTGCCTTAGTTGTCAGAAGTGCCATCTTTTAATGAAAATGGCAAGCAGAAAGTCATTTATTTTTCATGTATTACATGGCAACACTTGTCTTGCAGTCAGGTATCTCAGGCATGCTTTCAGTGCTGTGGTTTTAATGAGGTGCTTGATCCTTGTGTAAAATCAGCACCACAGCCCTTATCCAGCAAGAACTAACAAGGAACTATAAATGGCCCAATTACCAGGCTGAAATGTCATTCACACATTTGTTATCTCCCACACCAACAGGGAAAAATAACACAGAGACACAGTAGCTGAAGGCAAATTGCAATTACTGTCGATTGAACTAGGACTTGTGAAGCTCTTCATGTAATTCAAAGCTTTAAAATTTAACGTGAACTATATTTAGTTTCGAACATCAGTTGGGTTCATTAATATTTTGGTTTAGATTTGCCAAAAGTCACAATATCCTTATTAATAATATTAGCAGCTCTAACTGTTGCCTACTTGATACTCTACTCAGTTTTTAACTCTTTTGCTAAATTACTTCGGGAGCAGCAGCACTTGAGACAGAAGATTTCTGGAACACATGGTCAGGGAGAAGCTGGCCACTCTTCCTCCAAGTCGCTACCACGTCAGTGCAGGGCATGATACTTGAAGAAGGGATTTTGCATGTTTGTCTTCCAGTTGTTTTTCCTGCACTCAAGTCTTAGTCACCCTCTTGCTAAAGCTTATGCTGGTAACCTTCGAAAAATGCTAATGCACTAACTCCATCTAATTTAGGTTATTTGTATTAGCAGTACTGGAACACACTGGAATACCTAGATAAAGCCATCTTTCCTGAAAATAAATAAGTAAATAAATTGCATTGAACATTTTAACTGCCTTATAATAATATGAGCAATGTCAGATAGTGGAAGTGCTTTGGTCATGGTTAGCAGCACTCTGTTTCTCCTTACTCTCCTTGTTTCTCAGGCACATCAGCCAACCCTGCTCTGAAATAAAGCTCTGAAATAAAGCTTTCCCACTTACAGCTAGCGCAGTCAATTCCCAGGGAGTAATCTAAACCCCTCACCACTTTCAGAAAAATGTGTCTGTTATATACCTAACAATTGAAGGTGACATGATCTTCTATAAAGCATTTCGGATGTTAAGATGAAACAAAACTATGCACTGAATGTCTCATTTCCAAAGCACACTAGGAAGCTATAGGAACATGTTTAGATATCAGCACTGCCAAGCTTAAACAGCCTGCTAAAAGAAACAGAAGAGTGCTTGTATTCCCCCTCTTACCGCGAGCTGTCAGCAAACTCACTAATTGGGGCTGTGAAATTGCTTATTGCTGGTGTTATTTGAAAAGCAAAGAGGTAGGGATAAGGACAGGAGCGGATCAAGCGCTGAGATGGACGATATTATTTTGCGATTCACTCAGTTATAGACTGATTATGCACTGGTGCAGATCAAATGTTTTCAACATTTGTTTCTTCTGCTTTCCAACCAAGAAATATCAAGCAGATTTTAACACATATGCTTAAATTTGCTTACAAGAACAGGGGAGTTGCACTTTATATAAAACTCATTATGGTAATACATGGTGCTGAATGCAGGGAGCTACAAGCACTAGAATCAACAACCATGCCTTATCTTTGCACCTTTCTGAGTGATAATACTCACAGGCTCTTAAGAAATAACATTTTTAAAACTTTGGCATAGCTCTTTCATCTATTGGATTTCACTGAACTTTGGTGTAATGCAGGAAGACAGCCTAATTTTCTGTAATTTTTGGTAAATCTCACTTTACCACCCATCTCCCAGAAAATACTGAATTCTTTTATAGATAGACCATGCTGTGGACTGTTTGATTCCAAAGCGCTTTATTTCCTAATTAAGACTTAATAATAATAATAATAATGATAATAAATTATTCAAATTATTCATGAGGGTATTGCTACAAGGTGACAACAATTTTTAACATAAAAAAATTCCTCCTGAATTTTTGCTATTTTTGCAATTCTTAGTATATAAGGATCTACTTACTGCAGCTTAGTAGTAGGTCTTTCCTTTTTCTCTTACTTCTTTTCTTTTTTTTTTTTTCTTTTTTCTTTGTTTCTTTTTTTTTTTCATTGTGACTATTAGGATAGAAGGTCAAGATAAATTACATTTTCTACCCATCATTTTTCTCCTGGAGTATCCTTCACATCAGCATTTCCCTCAAGCTAAACTCATGCTTCACCAGTTTTTTTAAGCACAACAAGCAATCTAGAGCTTGCCATCTCATAGCAGAGTCAATCCAGCTTGCAGGAGAGGATATTACATTATGCTTTCTACCCAGCACACAACACTCCCTTGAAAGTATATGCTCCTTTCTGCTGTTTAATAAGAGAAGCTTTGGCCTTTGGATCAAATGTCACTTGCAGTACCTGCTGGAGCTGTAATGTGTATTATGGATTTGCTGCAAAATCCACTACAATTATTATGGAAATTTTCCTTAGGAATAGAAGGGTCAGTGGTTTCAGGGGAGAAAACAAACAAACAAACAAACAAACAAACAAACAAAGTAATAAACCACAGAAAGACATCCCAGCTACTGGAATGGACAAGTTACTTCATTTCATTCCCTAAAAGATGCCTGGGACATCTGGACACCGTGGTCAGCCCAGACTCAGCAGCTTCTTTCCTCTGGCATGTAATGTATTGGAGTATGGAAAACTGTCCACTTCTAACTTAGTTACCAGCAAAAGATCAGAAGTGTTTAAATGAGTGCAAACACATCCTTACTTGAAGTTAAACAAGAACTTAATCGCATTGCAGGCATGGTCCCTACACTACAGCCTCACTTGTAGATTAAATTTTCCACAGGACAAAAGTTTTCAAAGGGACTAGATTGTTCTATGGCTATCTAAGATGTCTAGAGACATAATTAGCAGGAAAAAAAAAAAAAAAAAAAAAAAAAGGAAAGGAAAGGAATTTAAACATTTATATTACAGATACTAGAGTGTGTTTGGATTGTGTTTTGTATCGTTGTATCCTGAGCTTAGGAAAAGAGCTTCATTGTTTTTTTTTTAAGCATCTCACCACTGACAGAGACAGATTACTGAAATATATGGTCTTTAGGTCTCATTCTGTTCCTAATCACTGGATCCTGTGATGCAGTCAGGTAACATTTTTCTCTCCAAGCACATGACAATTTGCAGGCAAACTGGATAACATTTTCTAAACTTATTTAATATTTCTAGTGTGGTTGTCAGCTGGTTTATGAAATGTTTACCTTTACAGTGGTTTCCATGTTCCTCTTGATGAGTTTCCTCTTTGGAAATTAAACTTATCCATGATATTGTGCAAAGATATTGCCGGTACTGCTGACCAGAAGGAGCACTGAGTTTCCTGAGGCTGTTTCATAATTGCATTTTGAAATACAAATGAGTTTATACTCTGAAGAAGATATTTCATTTGAATTCTTCCCAATTTCTATTTTGAACTCCATCATCCAATGTTCACAAAGTCCACAGATTAAATCCTGTTCTGTGACTGTGCAAAATAATTCCTATACAGGGTTCAGCCACATAGTTGTGGCCCTGCTTTATAACCTGCACTCTATGCAGGTGAAGGCCAGGTAAAGCGAGGTGGACACAACGTCTCCTGTGTGATGTGCTAAGTTGTGCTAAGTTGTGCTCTGCAGTGACACTGAGACTGCAAATTCAGAATCCCTGGTTTGCCCAGCTGTGAGTCAAATCAAAGTAAAATAAGCAACAAATTGCAAGTGGATACTCTCCCAGACAACCCAGAGTCCCTCTGATTGAGTAATGCTGTCAGGTGGTATGCATTATTAGAGATGCCCTACTGTGGAATATTGGGCCAAAAATCTTTGGTAAAGCAGAGTTCTTTACTTTTTATTACTGTTTTGTGACTTGAATGCCCTGGGTGTTAAGCCCCCCAGCAGTTTAGAAAGGAGATTTCCACAGCTTAATATGTGGCCAACCAGAAAAAAAAAATGTGGACACAAGTAAATGATGATTTTGTCCTTCTTACATTCAGGCTTTTTTTCTTACTTGTTGGTGGCATTTTTTTCATAATTACTAAAACACACGTGTGCTACATGAGAGTTCCTTCGATCTGCTGGTCTGGACCTCTGCACTGTGGTGTTACGCATCCGCCCCCAAGCATGGTTATCATGAACTTTCAAAGAGGGTTTTTCTACTTTGTCACCACATAACTTCTGCCAGCTCTTCATTATCATCTTAACACTGAATTTTTCCTCTACCTGTGTTTATATCTTTAAAAAAATTCTAATCATGATTTCCAGCCAGTCTAGTCATGGATAGTTCATTTTATCTTTATGAACAGTGCATGCTTCCCTGACCCACTAACCATTTTTATAGCTTTTCTCTAAACTCCCTCCAAATTAGTCAACATCTTTCTGTTAATGATGCATTCAGAGTTAACCTAAAAGGTGAAAAAGCATCACTAAATGAGCTCCTTTCCATACTAGCAGTGGTTTAAATGAAAGCAAGTTCAAGTGAAAAAGTTGATTTTAATGGTGCTAGCAGCTGAGTAGAAGTCTGCTTAGATGTGAAGCCACTAGGCAGGTGGATGTCTACATGAATTTTAAGAGGCCAATATGCTTACATGGAGATGCCAATAAACAGTATTATTTGGATGAACATTTGATGGATTCAGGGCAATGTCATGAGGATTTCAATTTCTTTAAAAGGTCTCAGAAATTAGAGAAAGACAGAAACGTGTTCGCTTCACACTCCTTAAAGGGAATTGTTTTTTTTTTTTGTTTGTTTGTTTGTTTTGTTTTGTTTGTTTTTGTTTCAATTCTTTTTGAAGACATGAAATAGCAACCATGCAGTCTTTTTAAATGTCAGACCAGGAAAGGACTGAATTAGTTATTGTTTCTGACTGAAGCAGAAGGGATATTTGGGGCAGGGGGGTTTGAGGGAGAGAAGGATGTTTTCCCAAATGTGCTACTCCTCTGTATCCAAGGACTACCATAAAATTTCCTCTGGTGTTACAAGTGATCAGTAACATGGAATTGCTCAGCTTATAAAACATTATTGGTTGTGTGGAAAAATGTGTATTAAAATTAAAATTGTATCTAGTTCTGTACATGCCTTGAATATAGCACAGTGTGGAAATATAAGAAACGAAGAATCCAGCTCTTAAAATATCTACTCAAGAAAAACAATAAATAAAATGCTAAAAATGAGAATATATTAAATGCCAGAGTCTAGATCTGAAAATGCTAAAACAAATGTTTAATCATTTCTATCTTAGTTACATGAGTACTAATTCCATGATAAAGAGTCTCTGGCAGGGCTAAAGGGAAAAATAACAGCAAAGAAACTTCATCATCAGACTCAACATCAGATCATGAGAAAACTTCCAGTGTTCCCAGAGCTGAGGATTAAGCTCAAAACATTTATGGAAATTCATAAGAAATTATAACTTCTAATGAAAGGGAAAAGGGTTCTTGTAAATTTTTAATCTAAACTATATAGACAATTACATTAATAAGACTTAATTATATCATGAAATATTTAATGTTTTTCTCTATGCTAAATATTTTTTTGAACATAGTTCTCCTAGGAAGATTTGCAAGTTTAAGAGATACATAGAAACCAAACAGAAACAACTATTAAAAACAATTTTGAAAGGTACTAATAGCATAGACCATTGCTTCCATCACTACTTTTTTTTTTTTTTTAAAAAAAAAAAAGAAAATACTTTGGTAAGTTGCACATTTTATTCTTTTGTAAATACAGAGAAAACATAATAAACAATTTGTTCAGTATGTTCATTTAATTGAAAAACAGCTCATAATGTACAATTAATATCAAAGTTTTGGCAGTAATGTGTAACTATTTATTAATGTCTACATTTACTTTGTATTTTTTCAAAACTAAACAGCCATATATTTACTATCATCCACAATGTTACTAGCTAATTAATCCACTTGTGAAATTTCCTAAATTCTATGCTACTGCTATTTTTGTTATGTGGCTCTTCAGCATGACAGTACTTCATAATTAACGCATGCCAAGCATGCCATATTTCTTGCAGGAAATACACTAGTTTCTCAGCAGTGCCTCTGCTTCAGCATGGGATATGTCCCTACTGCCCCATAGGTTGGGCTCCAGTTCCAACCCAACACTGGCCCTGACTGCCCACTGTTGCTGGGAAGTCAAACTTTAAGCATATTACCAAAAGCAGTGTAATATCCCTTGAACAGCTGTAATTTGCTGATTTTTTTTTTTTCCATTTAAATGAATATTACTAAAGCTGTGGCAGTTTCCTCTGTACTATCTGAAGAGCTGTACAACACTTTGGTTGCTCTGTCCCACTGATTTCATTGAGGTTCATAAAAATTAGGTGACAGAATACCTCCAAGTGAGTTTTTCACCCGAAACATGAACAAAGCACATCTGATGTATCTAACATACATTAAAATGCATCTAATATGGCCAATGTTCAACCCAGAAAGGGGCCCAATGAACACATGGACAAGTCCTTCCCCAGGCTGTCAACTCCTCTCAGGTAGGATTCACTGCTATGGAGGCTACCCAGAAAAAAAAAAAAAAAGGCATGTGTTTTTGTAAATGGGACGCCTGTTCTTACATTTAATACAGTTAGTACATGTACTGACTCATATCTGTACTCATTTTATATACATATATACACATATAATGCATAAAATGTATATATTTGCATATGTACACACATGTATATATGTGTGTGTACACAGACACAATCTATAGAGAAGCAGAGGCTCCAGCCTCTTTTTCTCCACATCCCCCCACATCAGAAATATAGATTATTCTTATTTCTGTAGGGCAAGATCAGAACCTGTAGAAGAAAAAGGAGAGGAGTTTGCACCGACATATAGGCACAGGGGGTGCTCACACAGGGATGACAGGGTTTGGCACATGGGGGTTGCTAAGTGGTGCTCTGCATATTCAATCTCATCAATTCCTAATGTTTTATTTAATAATTTGTCAGAGAATGAGTCACTGTTATTATTTTTTAATACAAAACACGCATGCCATTTCGCTAAAGTATTCTCTTTAAAAGTTCTGCTCACGGCAGGCATAATCACAGTGATTTCCCACTCTTTGCAACCTGTCTCTCTCTCTGTCCAGTCTCACAACAGCCGGGGCACTGCAACTTTCTCTAGATTTGCCTTTTTGTTGTGTTTCATGGATTTTCCCTGTCCTTCCTTCCCGCCACTTTCTCCTGCTTTTATTTATTTATTTATTTATTTATATGTTCTGTCGTTTTTATCTTTTTTCCCTTTTGTCTATAACACCTTGGCTTTAACTCACTCTTTTACCTACTCTACTGGGCTGCAGTTTTGATTTGTGGCTTTCCTGTTTTATTTGGAGGCCGACAAAGGAGGGAGCAAGTGGTCCCCTGTGCATGGAGCCAGGAAGCAGCACAAGGGATGGTGCGTCAGAGCCAGCTGCACTGCACACCGCGCAGTGATGGGCACAAAACAGAAAAAATTACAGCCTCTAGCTCAAGGAGAGAAGCTGCAGTAAAGCATGGGGAGCCGAGAGCCTGGCCTCAGTGGAGACAAGCAAATAAACCTGCCCAGGAATGAGAGGGCTACACAGTTTGCTGCAGCTCAGAAACTCCAAATTAACCAAAGCAAATCCTGCAAGCCAGCAGGGACCTGCAAGTGCATGGCAGGGAAGAGAAGAAGAGATGCTCAGAAACCTTTTTGTTGTTCTGCCTCACCTCATTTGTTTAGGGTTTTTTGTTTTTCAGAAGGTAACTAGGCACGTAGGAATGCAAAACAAACAAACACAAAGGGTTGTGGTTTTGTTGTTGTTGTTGTTTGTTTGTTTGTTTCAATTTAAAGCACTCTGCTCTTTCTTGAAAGCTTACTACCAAGAAAAGACAGAAGCAGACCTGCCTCCACTTGAGCTGGTTTGCAGCCCCATTACATCTGTCCTGGGAGGCAGAACAAGGCACATGCAGATCTGGTCCCATGGGTAGTGCACAGGGCAGTAGAAGAGGCCAAATTTATCAGATCAAAATCTGATTTTCCCCAAGTCATTTAAAATTCCTCTCTCTCTCTTTTTTTTTTTATTTTTATTTTTAATGCTGAAAAATTTAGGAATATAAACTCCTCATACTTTCAGGTGCCTGCTTAGCAATTGTGTCACAACTTGCGTTTAGTGAAAGCTATGTCTTAGCTTTAAAATACACTCCCCATTTCTATTTCCACTCTTCCTAGTAGTAAATGAGGCACAGCAGACCTCAACTTTTCTTTGAAATGTGCAGGACAATCACCCACATGTCTCTCACTGCCACCCTGCCATCCACGGAGTCCCCTTTGGACCAGCAGCCTGTGGGTAAAAAAAGTGGTCAGCCACTGCCATGGTCTCCACCAGGCTTTGTGGCAATCTTTGGCACCAGCAAATCTTGAATTTCCTTACCTCAGACACATTGCCATGTGCATGAGCATAAGGAAAGAGGGAGAAGAAATTGCTGAGGCTGGTGAACCAGGATCTTCATGGTTGCCATGGCTGAAATTCAGGCTTTGAAGGCACAGTGAGATGAAAACAAATATCAGTTTACCTTGCTACCTTGCAGCTTTTTCTAGATCATTAAGTCATGACATAAATAAATCAATTAACCTCTGCCTGTGTTAACTTTGCTGTTCCTTCAAGGAACTTTCACAGAAGCATTAATGTAAAAGTGCCAACATTTGGGGAGATTATTCTAATTGCTGATACACCTCATGCTTAAAATGGAAACTATTCTCTCTCAGTGCCTGGACAGACATTTTAGAGGTGGCTCCAGCATCCAAGTCCTGCCTCTAAATTCCAGTACAGAGCTATGTTTTTTTTATTTCATCTTTTATCTTTACAAGCCATCCTGGTAGCATCACTGTATCACAAGCTGATGTTCCTCCATCTCAGTCTGAGAAGGTAATCCGACACACAGGCCTTAGTGACTTTTCTGGCTGCAGTTAACTGAGCTTTTTTTCACACTTAGAAATTAATGAAAATAAAGACACAGCAAAACAAAGCAAGGGTGTAGTGAAAACACACCATACAGGCTGCTGACAGTGTGGAGTATATGATCACTCAAGAAGACCATGGAAGTATGTTTTTCTGTTGGATTTTATTACTCATTTTTCTCATGAGTAAAAGCATTTGTAGCCACACAATTGAAGCTGAGATAATAAAGGCAACACAGCCCCATGTTCTGAGCAGTGTAGATAGGTACAGAGTACGTCCCACCACCTTGCACATCTCTGTTGGGCAGGAGGGAGGTTCTGTGGGTAGGGTGCATGGTCAGCTTTGGTGAGTGATGATCTAACCACATGCAGCACATTTTATATTCTGAAAACAGAGGAAAATGAAAGCCAAGTGAATGCAAGGAGGAGAATAAAAACATGACAATTTTACAACTGACAGAGGAGAAATGAAAGTAAGATTTGGCAAGAGATCAGCTTTAACTCAGAACCAAACCCAACGGGCACTAGTGATAGCATATAGCTATTATCCTTACAGTGACAGAGAAAAACATCAAAATCATTTCTTTTGCTTCTGAAATAGGTCTTTGTCCTAGCTCCACACAAGAGCAACCTGGACTAGATAACACAACCAGCATTCTTGCAATGCTGATGCTCTGACAAGGTGCTTTGTGAGTAAAGCAAGGGAAGGTTTATCATCATGTATCTAGTTATCTGTCCTAAGAATGCATTCCATTTTAGTTTTGTCATTAAGATGGATGTGCTCTACAAGTCCTTCGTTAGTACCAAGGTAAAAATAAGCTTTCCCTTCACCACACCATTTTTTTTCCTATGCATTCACTTTTCAATAGCATACAGAATTGTATAGATATACATATGCATATAAAGTGGAATTTTCACATACAAAAACTAAAGAAAGCTCAGTCTTTACAGTAACACCTGAGAAGCCCTAGAAGAAATATGCTGGTTGAATTTAAAATGTTTTCTGCCATAACAATAAAAAACTTTTCCAGGGACAGATGCTCAAATAAACCAGCACAGCTTCTCTGAAGTGAACTGAGCCATGACTGCTCCAGCTACAGATTTTGTCCATAGCAGATACCTCTGTGGACTGATCCGGACCCTAGCAAAGTCAGCCATGAAATTCCACATATTTTCCATAGGGCAGAATTGGTCCCAGCATATACATATAGCTGAATTGCTGAAAAGATGAAGGAAGAAAAAGACATCATAAAGTTCCTGGTTTGCTAAGCAGATGGTGGAAAGAAGGCCAATTATAGTGTAAAGCATCATTTCACTAAAAGAAGTGTGAGTGCTGGAAGAGATCTGAACAGAGGGGATTTTGCTCTGCCATGTGCAGTCTCCAGGAAACAAAAGGAAGGGTGTGACTGAAATGAAGACAGGCAGAATGTAATATTTTCCTTTGATGTGTAAACAGATTTAATGCAACAAAAATCAATGAGGAAAGTCTCCAAAGGAGAGTATTTTAATGTGTTATCATATTTCACATAGATTTCATAAAAATTCAATTTCAATTATAGCACAGTTTACAAACAGTGCTGTGCCTCCCTGGAAAACATATGGCCATCAAAACTTCAAACAAAATACTGCCAAAGTCACTCATAAAAAATAAATAGCCATAAGCCAGTGTGTTATTGTCCTTTTAATGTTTGTTGAATGCCTATAATTCTTCTCGTGTCCGCCTCGGCTGTCAGCTTTCTGACACTTGGGTCTCCCTTTTGCTCACCTCCCCTGGAAGATGTCTTGGAGAGAGAATGCTAGCAGGAGCTATAGTGTGAGGAGTTCTTAATTATTTTTGATATTATCTTACATTTCCAGCTGGGCTGCTGCAGAAACAAAAAAGAAAAGTATCATAACCACCCCCCCTGCAAAACAGCAGTGTAGCAGCAGCAGAGAGAGGATGGCTGAAGCACGGGATGGTGCTACAGCATCTGCTGGAAGTGGGAAACAGGCTCTTCCCCAGCAGCAGTAAATGACTTCCTGAGAGCTGTGAGCTCCTGCACCAGCTCCTGCTTTGATCAATTAATAACCTGCTCCAAGGCTCGGTGTGCCCCAGCCCAGCGAGCTGCAGCCCCTTTGAAGCTTGGCACAGGGTGCACAAGTGGGCTTGGTGTCGGGCACATTGACTCTGGTCCCTCTGCAAGAGGCAGACCAGAGTCACAGAGGCTCAGAGAGCGTTATGCATGCAGGTAGGGGTTTATTTTAGTACTTTTGTCAAGGGATTAGATCAAAATGGATTCCGTGCTTCCGCAACACAGGGCCTCAATGATGCTTAATACACTGTGTTGTGCAACAAAAGGGCATTTACATCTTACACAGAAGAAGCTGAAAATAGGTCAAGACATCCAGTCCTGGCCTCACAGCTGGCTCTTTCTACCTTGGCTAGAAGTTGAACAGCAGAATGAAGGTGAAGTCTGGGGAGAAAGGCAAAGGTGGCTTTGAAACAGCCCTGTTTCAAACACACCACACCAACCACCCTGACCACACCAACACACAGCTTTGACAGCAGCACACCCTATATCCCAATGACCACTGTCAGGTTATGTGTGACAACCCCCTTTTCATTCAGCTGGGAAATAGGCACAGTTCTATAGAAAAAGAAGTGATGCTTTCTCCCTACCTCTAATTTCCAGAGGAGTTACTGTGCAGTTCCCAACTGATGCAGAGAGAAGCTTCATCCAGTAAAACCAAACTCTACCTTTTTTATTAACAGGGACACGCCTCTTTTGTCCTTTAATAGTATCTTGCTGTCAGGAGACCAGCTTTGGCAAAAGAACGGCTGCCATGGCTGGGGGAGCACAAGGTACCCTGTGCCTTGCTGAGCAGCAGCTTTTGCCCCTGTGGTGGGTGCACAGGGAAGGACCTCCCTATAGGACAATTCCACAAGCATGCCTATGTCCCAGGGGTATTTGGAAATACTGGGGGGAGCTACTGGTTATAATGGTTTTGCACTGTGCTCGAGCTGGAAAGGGAGGCTGGGGATGGAGGTGGGTTAATACAGATCAAGTGCTGATAAAATGCCAGGAATGCAGCAGGAGAAATGAAAAAAGGAAATATATGGAAGAAGGAGGACATTATTGATAGCATTAGTGAAGTGTAAGTGTGTGGGAAGAAAAAGCGATGTATACCGGCAAGGGCAGAAGAGCTCACAAAACCGATGTATTTTAGTCATGAGAGTGAGGACACTGTTCAGAGATATTAGTTTTCTTCAGCATACACCTGTCTAGCAAAGACTGCAGTGGTGGAGGGATGGCAGGCAGTGGGGCTGGCTGTGCCTCTGCAAAGACGTTACAGCTGGTACCCATGAATTTTGCTCTGCTTTCACTGGAACAAAGAACAGACATCCTGCATACATATAAATAAGAAGAAAAATCCATTCTCTGATCTACCTACCCAGCCTGAGTGTAGGATATAGAAGCACAACTCATGCCAGCCAGTCTGTGAATCCTGTGGTGACAGGTCAATGTGCAGACACCTTGACACTAACGTGCTCCACCTGCAAGGACCCAGGAGAGATGATCACCACCCTGAGCTCTGCAGGGCTGTCCCTGCTGCTCTATGCCCAGCAGGGCTTTATGTAATAGGAGAACTGGGCAAAAATATGCATTGTCTGTGGCTCTGCTCAAATGGGATATTTAAGCATCTGACTGAAATTGCTAGATGTCACTGGGATCAGCTACTGACTGAAAGGACCATGCTAGCTTGAGAAAGGCAAATATTATGCAGATAGAGCTATGAGAATATAGCAGATATATATTTACACATATACACATATATATACATATATATGTATATTTTTCAGAAAGGATGTAAAATGTATCTTTGCTGTTCTCCCATTGACAGTAATGTGGTGTCTCCACAGGATGTGTCACACTCAGAGGAAGGCCAAACATTCCCATATCTGCCATTAGGATTTTACAGGAAAACATTTAGCAGCACGTTTTTCCCATAAGTAGTTAATGTCTTCACTAAATGAGACATTTTGACAGCTTCTCTACCATCTTTTGTAGGGAAGGTCCTGGGGGGAATATGGTCTTATGACTCCTTGGCCTAAACAGCCATCAGCCATGTGGTTTTGGTCAATTCTAGAGCAATAAAGAAAAAAAAAAAAAAAAAAAAAAGGAAAGACTGTTTTCTTATTACAAGCAATAGTAGCTAAGTTCACAGTAGATATCACAGGAATACTAAGATAGATCATTCCCTAAATGCCTGAGAAAGTGGCAATAATTTAATGTTAAATATAAATACTTGACAGTTTCAAGCTAGTTCAAACCAGTTTCGTCAATAAATATCCTTGTATAGAAAGATGAGTCTCATAGCATATCCCAAAAGAATTTACAAATGATGGGAAGACTTCATGTACAATTATAACAGCGATAGCATTACAGTGCAGTACAGTAATGTACACTTCTGCACATTAAATATTCTCCTTACAAACTACCACCTGGGTCTCTCCTGCAAGGGCAAATTTATTTTGATAATTTCCAGTCCCCTATTTAGAGATCTGTAACATCGAGGCAGTTTGAACCCATAAACCACAAATTCACACTCAGATGACAGCCCTGTAGGACATTCTTAGGTGTGCATGTTGACTCAGCCTCTCAACATTAAAAAAAAAAAAAAAAAAAAAAAAAAAAAAAAAAGACAGAATCTGCAGCAGTTAGCAGTTTGGGGTCAGACATAATGTGCCTTTTTGTCTTTGGTTTCCTCCTCCCTACCCCAGCTGAGCCCCTTAGCTGAGCCCCTTCATATGCAGGAGCAGGCAGGTGGCTCGTGTTTTGCCTCCCTCTTTGCCTTCTCTTGGGTTTGAGAGACACAGGAGAAAGCATTTGGGAGTGATCTACTGCACGTACAGGAAAGCACCAGGCTAGTATCTAAGTGCTCTTAAATATTTAACGAAGAGTCGTGAAGAGGAAATTGGCCACCTAGCTTAACTTGTAAACAGCAGGGCTGCATTAGCTGACAAACACAGCAAGTGTCTAAAGTGCTAACAGGCAGGGAAAAAGAACAAATGCTGAGGATGAACAAATGGAGGCATAAAAACCTCTTTGTTAGCTAGTGGATTGGTGTTGTTGCAGGAGGTGGGATAAGACCCTCTTGGTTGTGGGCCATGAAGAGCAAAGACTCTCTGGGGCTCCTTGGAGAGTGACCCATGTCCTCAGGACACAGTGGGGGGAAAAGGTTCATATGTGCCAGCCATTGCACCTTGAGCTCACTATCTGCCTCTGAAAACCCTGGTTCAGACAGCAGAGGAACATATCGTCTGCCTTTCTATGAACTCTCCAAGGATCAAAGACAGTAAAAGAAAGCCCTAACCTGACATTTGTGAAAACGAATATAAAATATCATGATGGTGGGTAAGCAGTTGGTCAAAGCAGGCTGGGAAGCCTGAATATGATGCCCAGTGTGGTGAAACCAGTGCAACAGGGACAGGGACAGCAGCAGGCCTGAGGCAGAGCCTGGAGGAAGAAGTGCAAGACCAAGACATGCCAGAACTGGCAGTGTCACACAGCTGGCATGGCCAGCACTGCCACAAGGGCTCCCCAATATCGGGCAACATTCAGGGAGCTGTGGTAAACTCCAAAGGAGGTTGTTTTGTGTGGGCAGCCTCCCCTGAGTGACCCTGTGCCTTGGGCCTAGGCCCGAGCTTTCTGCAGCAGTGAGGGAGGTGGGAGGAGAGGAAAGCTGTGGTGGACTTTGATGAGGCTACCCATGAGTGAACACAAAACAAAAGACAGCTGATGGAAACTAATTGTTACATAAAAGAGCTCTGTACAGATGTGTTGAAGACACAGTTATGAAAGCTGCGATTTAACATCCATTCCAATAAAACTGGTGTCGAATGACAGCCAAGCCTGACACAGTTAATTAAAGTGGGATGCGCAGACACTTATATTGAGACAGCAATAAACAGCTTTTTCAGTTGATTAAAAAGCAAAGACTGAGGCTTTTGACTTGGCACAGAATATATTTGCTGTAAGCACACCTCATTTGCCACTAGTTAGGAGTACTGCTGCTCCCAAGTGGAGGATGAAGCCCTCAGTGCATTTAGCTGACCACCCCTAGACCAGCAGCAGCGTGTGAAAGGGCACAGGCAAATAAATTATAATAATGACTGTCACAGCCCCATGGCTGCAAGGCCCTAATGAGTATGGGAGGTGGCCGGTGCATGGTGCAGAGCCAATCTGGGCCTCCAAAAGGCAGGAAAAGTGTTTGGAAGTTGTTACACATTTTGTGCAGTGGTTTGTCTTTTCCCTTTCACAAATGCTCCTGTCGGTTGTTAGACAGAGAAAAACTGTGCCAGAGCACTGAAAAATGAGTTTGGGAGCAGAGAGGCTTATTCTTGGTGCAACTGGCTTTCGTCATTCATAGTTTTCAGCCACTGCTGTCTGCAACAGCATCTTGGGCATGCAGTATGACAGCCAGCACATGCATACATAGCAGCAAAGTGCCTTGCCACAACTTATGTTTATAGCCAAGGAAAGAACAATAGAGAAGCAAAAGGAGCATTATATGCATTCCACAGTGCCTTGTCATTAACAACAGCCTCCTGCAGCCTTTCTTCCTCAGCAGATCGTTTTACTGAGTAATTTACCAGGACCATGGAAAACTAAAGGTGGCTGTGGCTGAATTTCTGCTTTCCACCTCACTGGGTTCATTAAGCATAATTAAGAGAGAATGCTACCACCTGTACTTTTACACTGTGATGCTGGTACCCCAGGATTTGTGAGCATGGTTTACTTTACTGATCTGGATTCCCACACTTACAGAATATTTGGATGGATGGGACATGTACAGTCCAGATGAGAAAAGGTGAGATGTTATGGTAAAAATTTTGTTATTCATTTTTCTCTTTCTAGTAAGCAACGCCATATTTTCCAGACACATTGACATGGTAAACAATGTGGGATATGGAATCAGAGGGATTCTAGGGTACATTTAAGGAGCACTTCTTCCAAGCTCAGGATCGGTGCATCCCAAAGAGTAGGAAATTGGGGAAGGGGGGCAGGAAACCTGCATGGATGAGCAAGGAGCTCATCGGTAAGGTCAAAAGGAAGAGGAAGGTCTATGAAATGTGGAAAAAGGGCCTGTCCTCTTGGGAGGAGTATAGATGTGATGTCAGGGCCTGCAGGGACACGACAAGGAAGGCTAAAGCCCACCTAGAGAGGAGGCTTGCTAAAGAGGTAAAGGATAATAAGAAGGGTTTTTTCAAGTATGTAAACAGCAAAAGGAAGACTAGGGATAATGTGGGTCCCTTGCTGAATGGGGGGGGGGGGTGTGGGGAGGGGCGGTCCTGGTCACGGAAGACGCCGAGAAGGCGGAGATACTGAATGCTTTGGGTCTGAGCTCGGTGCTGGGTCTGGTCTTGTTCAATATCTTCATCAACAACCTTGATGAGGGAATAGTGTCTACCCTCAGCAAGTACACTGATTACACAAAGCTAGGAGGAGTGGCTGACACGCCAGAGGGCTGTGCTGCCATTCAGTGAGACCTGGACTGGCTGGAAAGATGGGCAGGAAGAAACCAGATGCGGTTTAATAAGAGTAAGTGTAGCGTCCTGCACCTGGGAAGGAACAACCAGAAGTATCAGTACAGGCTGGGGGACGACCTGCTGGAGAGGAGCTCTGTGGAGAAGGACCTGGGGGTCCTGGTGGATGACAGGTTGACCATGAGCCAGCAGTGAGCCAGCAGTGTGGCCAAGAAGGCTAATGAGATCCTGGCGTGCATTAAAAGGAGCGTGGCCAGCAGGTCAAGGGAGGTGATCCTCTCTCTCTACTCTGCCCTGGTCAGGCCTCACCTGGAGTACTGTGTCCATTTCTGGGCTCCCCGGTACAAAAAAGACAGGGATCTCCTGGAAAGAGTCCAGCAGATGGCCACAAAGATGACATGGGCCCTGGAGCATCTTTCCTATGAGGACAGGCTGAGAGAGCTGGGTCTGTTCAGCCTGGAGGAGACTGAGGGGGGATCTTATCAATGTCTAAATATCTGAGGGGTGGGAGACAGAATGATGCAGTTAACCTCTTCTCAGTAGCTTGTGGGGATAGGACAAGGGGAAATGGCCGCAAAATAGTACACAGGAAGTTCTGCACTGACATGTGAAAGAACTTCTTCATGGTGAAGGTGACGGAGCACTGGAACAGGCTGCCTAGAGAGGTTGTGGAGTCTCCTTCTCTGGAGATATTCAAGGCCCGTCTGGACACCTACCTGGGCAGCCTACTCTGAGGATCCTGCTTTGCAAGGGGATTGGACCTGATGATCTTTTGAGGTCCCTTCCAACCCCTACAGTTCTGTGTATCTGTGTGTGCACTGAAAATACCAGCTAACTGCCAACTACAACGTAAGTATAATACAACACAGTGCAATGCAACACAGTGCAATGAAAGCTGCCTGATGATATCATAGGACTGACAGCAAAGGTAAGGCAAGGTATTGAATACAAGGGCTCATCAACAAACCCAATTATCCCTTATAAATGGATAATAGATATAAAACGTTGTTTATATAGGATCCAGAGAGCTAAAAGAGGCTAGAAACCATATGGAAGAGTGAAGGAGCAGGATGGACACATTTTAATCGACCTGGTGCAGGTTTCAGCTAACAGACAGAGCTCTCTTGGCTCAGGAGCAAAGCAGAGACCCTGTCAAATCTGTACTGAACTTAAGAGTAGCAGAGAAAAGCAGAAACTCAAAATGAGCTTTAGTAATGAACCTGCACTTTACTTTTCATAACAATGGATTTTTTAAAAGGTATGTCAAAGAGAATTGAATTTGGATCCATGAATACTGCAGTAAATGATGTAACTCAAGTTAATTAAATTCTGTCTCCCAAGAACTACATTTTTCCTTCCTCCAGCAGGTATATGCTACATATCGTAGTCTTGGTTAAATCTAAGCATCCATTTTGGATCAAAGTATTTTCCCAATGAAACTATTCTGAACAGAATGTATATTTTGGAAGAAATATACAGATTCAAAATGTATAATATACATATTCAAAATGTAAAACATACATATTCAAAATGTACATTTTGAATGTATAAAATTGTCTCATGAGCAAAAGCTATTGAGAATAAAGGAAGAAAAAAGGAAAATGGTAAAGTAAAGCCAGTGCAAACCAGTTCAAAATTCTTTTCTGTTAATTTTTGGTGCAGGTGTAGGACTGCTCCTCACTAAGACCAACCATTGCTTTGGGAGGAGGCAGAGTGTTGCCAGTCTTTCCCCTTTGGGTGATAATAATTACAGTGCACACCACCAAAAAGCTCTATCAATGCACAAAAGAGCCTGTGGGACTTACCATCAAATGGCCAAACTGTTTCTTGCAGCATTAAATCATCAGGAGTCACAAGGTGTACAGCAATGGGAAAAAAATAATTGTATCTATTGGCTTTGTGGAGCAAGTAGGGTGATAGAAGACACTCTCTCATTTTTGATCTTTAGCCTATGAGTGTCATTTCACATCCAGATGCCCATCAACAGTATCCAAACAAAGTTAATTACCAATATTGCTTCTGAAAAAAAAAAAAAAAGTACAGCAGATGAGTATTTGTATCAGCAAACCATAGGGCAACAGTGTTTTATAAACACTTTAGAGTATGTAATTTTTCATTTCTTTCCATTTGAATACTCTCAGTAGCAATACCATGTGTTCCTACAGGGGTTTTGCACCACATATATGCTTTACTGGGAACTACACTTCAGTAGTAAACTTGGTTCAGGAAAAAAAAAAAAAAAAATCTTCACATGCCCTGACTACACAATGAACAACAACAACAAATAAAAATAATAATAATATAAAAATCTATCATTAAAAAGTGGGTTTGCTACACAGAATTCTGAGCAGTCTTTAATTTCCGCTGTACATTTTCACCCCCACTGAGTGGAGAACTCCGGATCTCACAAGCAAACATCCAATGACAGGATTTTAAATCCTGGAGCATAAAAAAAATGGATTTAATCAACCCAAAGCATGTTGATAAAATAGTTAAGTAGATTAGATTAAAATTCCATACTTGCAATGTTTTATGAACAAAGCTGTTTAGTCCTGTGGGTAACATTTTTCTTCGCCATAGTCTTAAGAAAAACGCCACAAACAGCTGTGTTATGTACACTGAATACATGTTACTTATATCATAATAACTGCTCAGTTCTTGGCAAACTCAGAATTCACAGTATTCATAAAGAGCAAGTTATGTGCATATCCATTTCCTATTAGAAATTTAATTACGTGGAACCAGGCTATGAAAACTAGAAATTTTGTTTCCTGCCCACGTGCCTGGACTTGAGAAGTCATCCCTGTGTTTATGTGGTACTTTAGCCCCAAATATCGCTAAATTGAGTGCCACCAGATCTCACACTGACAGAAGAAATACTCACAGAAGTGCATTTTCATACTCAAATATGAAGCTAAGCAGTACCATGAGCAGTATCAAGTAAAACAGGTACATCTCAGTGGTGATTGCCGCCAAGTTCTCCTCAGCTTGGCATGAAGAATGATGGGGGAGAATGCTTAAAACCATTCAAAATTGAAATTACAGAAGAAAAGGTAGGATAATGGAGCACTTTGCTTTGCAAGGCTGCTGTAGGTTAGGTCAGGCAGCATTTCATTGGAAACATACAATTTCTATGAATTCATAGCAATGAAAACTAAAATGCAAGATGCCTTTATTATCATAAGCTTCAATTTCCTTATGTACACTTTTCATGAATTCCTGTACTTTATGAGGTTCTTACGATCCCCGATTCCTTCGAAGCAAATACACATCTCTGCACAAATGCAGCCTTGTGAAGAAAATGAGCCAGACAAGACCGCTGTCCTTTGTAGATCACGTGTCTGATCCCAAGAGGAGGTCAGCAAAAAGCAGCAGCAAGAGCGAATGCAAGAGCTATCAGGCAGGAGAAATGGCAGAATTTCAACTCCTTGGGGCCAGGAAACAGTGAGAGTGCTGGCAAGGGTGAAGAGAGAGAGAGGAGGGGACTGGAGAGCAAGTGAAGTACCCCTAAAACTGGTTGGAGAGAAAAAGGGTGCAATCATTGCAATTGTACATAACAGACCTAGTGCATTGTACAACCGTAGCATTTGCACAGAAGCATTTTCTTGAAGGAAATGTGTGAACAGGTCCTTCCTGGGGTAGCGCTGCATACCCACATTCACTTTGTAGAATCACAGAATGGTTTGAGTTGAAAGGGACCTCAAAGCCCACCCAGTTCCAAACCCCTGCCATGGGCAGGGACACCTCCCACCAGCCCAGGCTGGCCAAGGCCTCATCTGGCCTGGCCTTGAACACTGCCAGGGATTGGGCATCCACAGCTTCTCTGGGCAGCCTGTTCCAGGGCCTCACCACCCTTACACTGAAGAATTTCTTCGTAATATCTAATCTAAATCTCCCCTTTTTTAGTTTAAAACCACTACCCTGTCCTATCACTACACCTCCTGACAAAGAGGCCCTCCCCAGCTTTCCTGTATGCCTAGGAAGTCTCCCTGGAGCCTTCTTTTCTCCAAGCCAAATAACCCCTGCTCCCTCAGCCTGTCTCCATAGGAGAGGTGCTGCAGCCCTCTGATCATCCTTGTGGCTTCCTCTGGACTCTTTCTAATACCTCCATGTTCTTGTGCTGGGGACCCCAGAGCTGAATGCAGGGCTCCAGGTGGGGTCTCACAAGAGCGGACCAGAGTGGGCGAATCACCTCCCACAAACTGCTGGTTACAATTCTTTTGATGCAGACACTTCCCTTGCCTTCTTTCCTGCTCTTTGAAAGCCATATCTTAGCAGGGAAAAATCTGTATTTTGACCGAGGAAAATAAGCAAACAAAAATAATAATAATAAAACCCCTAAATGTTCAAAAACAAACAAACAACCAAACAAACACAAAACTACAAAAATTCTTTCTTAGAAGGCCTGGGACTATGACAGTATGTCGACTATTAGAACCATCCCAAAGAAGGCCTCTGCCTGTTAAAAAACGTCTTTCTTTCAGTGGCCTTATGGCCTAAGTCTCTGAACCCAAATGAAAAATCAGTCATTATCAGTTCTATAGGAAGAATAGAATCATAAGAATAACAAAAATGCTTTTTTTTTTTTTTTTTTTTTTTTTTTTTTTTTTTTCCCTGAAGATTAACAGTATTCAGTCAATTCTGAAATATCTCCCTCATGCACACACACAAACACACCCTGCTCAATGATGCAGCAGGCTCTTGGGGTATTTATTAATTTTCTGCTCTGGTGCAATCATGAAATACCATGTATTGCTCTTCCTGTGTATCTATACCAACGTACATCTACATCTGTCCTTTAACTATTCTATCCCTTTCTTTCATCTTTTGTCTTAAATATAGTAGTGGGCAGGTAGCACCTGAAGGTGAAAACTGTGGATTTTCAACCAAAGTGCAAGTAGTAGGAGCAAGGTGGTCTCAGGTACCTACCTCCTTTAGTGGCTGTCCATTTTTTTTTTTTCATATTGCATTCAGTGCAGTTTTACACCTTGTAGTCAGTCATTAGTGCTAAACTGTTAATGGACTCACTCATCTCAGAAACTACAAATGCAGCACATCATTGCATTCTTGCTGATGCTATGAGTATCATCAGACAACTTAATCACACCCATACCTGTGGCTCTGCATTTAAAATACACTTCAATATTGTTGTGCCCATTAAGTGTAGACTGCTAAATGTGTAAAATATGTGATTTGTGGCTTGCCACCATAATTTTTATTTTAGACATTGAAATAGTACTATTTTGAAATAAAACATACAAATTACCACTGTTTGGAGGTCGGTTATGTGGTGAATATTGCACCTTTCAGGAAGTTTTCAATGACTTAGAAATTGCTTTTGTAGTAAACCCACAGAATCATAGGCCCTTTGGCTTGAAAATTGTGAACTTCTAGACTGATCCTCTGTGTAATGTAAGAACTACTTGAATTAGGTCGTTGCTGAATTAAATCATTATCTACTTAGAAAGACATTAAGTTTTGATTTAAGGATTGCCAGTGATGGAGACTGTAACAATTACCCTTGGTAATTTGACTGAGCAGGAAATTTCCTCACTGACTGAAAACAAAACCTCAAAACTAAACACAAAATACTTCTATCTGAAACATTATCAAATTTCACTCATCTGATTCTGTATTAATCCCATGGATTCAACACTCCTTTATACTCCCCTATCCTATCTCAGGGAGGGATCTCTGAGCAAATGACCCCTTAAGCTGCACTTTGTAGTAAGAATTTTGCAAAGCCATAGGTATTTTGTTTAGTTAATGACCCATTCCAGTTTCACAGTTTAGCTATGGTCTTCCTTCAGCAGCAAGTTCAAGATACTATTAAATTTCAGAGTAAGAATTTCATTTTTTTACACTCAGGAGTTTTGTTGTGGTATTGGCGTTACTGATTCATTATCTGCATTACTGACTTGATGCTTCAATAGATTCAGCCTGCTGCTGTGAAATAAGGCAGGGCAGGGAGTCAGCAGAGACCTTCTTCAAGCTAACGAAGCTCAAAGGTCTCTCAGGCCGAAATGATTAGGAATGCTTTGTAGGACTATGCCTTGTTTTTGTTGGTATAGCTATAATGGAATTAGATATATTAGTATAGGACTGTCTACATGATTCTACGATACTAAGAGGTTTGCAGAGAAATTACCTCTTGCCTTTTTGGATGTAGATAAAGCTTTTTTTTTTTTTTTTTTTTTTTTTTTTTTTTTTTTCCTTTCTTTCTTTTTTCCTCTTTCTTTTACTTTTTTTTTAATCATAGAATCATAGAATATCCTGAGTTGGAAGGGACCCTTAAGGATCATCAAGTCCAACTCTTGACACCGCACAGGTCTACCCAAAAATTCAGACCATGTGACTAAATGCACAGTCCAATCTCTTCTTAAATTCAGACAGTCTCGGTGCAGTGACCACTTCCCTGGGGAGCCTGTTCCAGTGTGCAACCACCTTCTCTGTGAAGAACCCCCTCCTGATGTCAAGCCTAAATTTCCCCTGCCTCAGCTTAACCCCGTTCCCGCGGGTCCTGTCACTGGTGTTAATGGAGAAAAGGTCTCCTGCCTCTCGACACCCCCTTACGAGGAAGTTGTAGACTGTGATGAGGTCTCCTCTCAGCCTCCTCTTCTCCAGGCTGAACAGGCCCAGTGACCTCAGCCGTTCTTCGTACGTCTTCCCCTCCAGGGCTTTCACCATCTTTGTAGCCCTCCTCTGGACACTCTCCAACAGTTTCATGTCCTTTTTATACTGTGGTGCCCAGAACTGCACACAGTACTCGAGGTGAGGCTGCACCAGCGCAGAGTAGAGCGGGACCATCACCTCCCTTGACTTACTAGCGACGCTGTGCCTGATGCACCCCAGGACACGGTTGGCCCTCCTGGCCGCCAGGGCACACCGCTGGCCCATACTCAACCTTTTTCCTTTTTCCTTTTTCTTTCTCTTTTTTTTTTTTTTTTTTTTTTTTTTTTTTTCTTGGTCTGCTGAAACACGAGGATATTAGCTTAGAGTTCCACTTTGGTTTGAGGAACAGTTTCTTACAGCTTATACCTAGCATCAGCAAGGAATCAATGACAGTCTTAATTTACAGAGTAAGATTTATAAGAAAAGAAGTGACAATTTTGAGTTCTGTGGTTGTTTGAACTGAAGTGAGAAGGAAGTGGCAAGGAGAGCAGCCACACGTCACCCACCAGCATCATCAGATACCGAGGATGGTCCAGAGCTGCAGTGAAAGAGGACGATAAAACACCTTTGGTCTTCATACTGTCATCCACAGCCTGACATTATTTCAGCAGGCTCCTCTGTGCTTGTGAGTGGTGGTGCAGGACTGAGATGTGTACACCACAACTGGGGTATTTTTCTCAGCTTCATTTTAGCTCCTCACTTTCTTAAAGGCTGTAGAAAGAAGTATGGTTTGTCCATGATGGATAAGACAAGCAGCTTTAAATGTCAGCAGTAAAAATTGATACATACTCATAACAAAGAAAGGACAAGTGCTGGAATTGGTTGTGTAAGGACATTTTAGGTACTTTTCAAAAATGTGAAAGAAATACCTACAGAGGCTGGCTTAGCTACAGCTGGTTCTGTTTTGGAGACACAGAGAGGGCAGATGCCCCCCTGAGGTCCTGTCAAGCCCTGTGATTCTGTATTTGTTTTCCTTAATTACATAGTTCCCTTCCTTCAGTGCTGTCTACAGTTTTCTGTCATCTGTAATGAGGATGATTCTGCTTTTCTGTCATTCAAATCTTGCAGAAACATCACAAGTTTTTAAATTTTAATTTGAACTCTACAAATATAGTAAGTACAAATAAAGAGAACAGTTCAGTACAAAGAACTCTATTTCATATTATCTGTATCCATGGAAATCCAGTTAATTTCCCTGATTTCTTTCAACCTGCCAGTGAACTGCTTCACAGAAAATAGGAGGTAAAAAATCCTAGGAAAACATTAAAGAAATAAAAGTGCACTTGGGAATATGAATAAGGAAGGCTTGAAAAGAATTTAGAACATAAGATGCTGCTGGTTGCTGAGTCCTACAGACTTTGGATAAACGTACACACTCCCTAAAACAGCTGAAAACAAGAATGAAAAGAATCTCATCTAATTCTTCTATTATATATAATACATGATATGATTTCCTGGCTAGACTCTTTTTCTTGTTTTAATATTCCAAGCAACCTGAAACAGCACAAACCCAAACCTGATGAGTATAGAGGCAAGAAGTGGGGTAAAACTCTGTTTCCATGTGCTGCAGGGGAGTGCTGGTAGTGCTTTTTATCTGTAAGTGGCAGAATTTGGGACATCTAATTGTGGGCCCCATTGTGTAGCATGCCACTAGTACTTCTGCTTTTAATCCTTGCACAGAAAGTGACACGCCACAAAATCATTGTAATGAGCCTCTGGATATCTTTAGGGTTCAAATGTGCTCCTCAGTGCTTTTCAGCCAGCTGGTGAAACCTTCTGGATTGCCTATGGAGGAGAGTAGACCTATCCTGGCGTGTGCTTCCAGTCTCTTCACAGGACTCTTGTGTCATCAGTGGAGGCTTATTCGGGTGCTCTGTGGAGCCTCTCAAGGATACACTAGGAAGCCAAGGCAACTGGCAAGGGGTATTACTCATTTGATTTACAGTTTTGCAGTACCTTCCTATGTGGAGTGCCCGGTGGTTATGTTGTACCTTGATGTCCTTCAAAGCTCCTGCCAGTTAAGGGAAAATTAGACAGAAGCATTTTTGCAGTATGAACATTCAAAATAGACCATGTAGTTGCAAGTGAACAACCCCCCATATTTCAGTCTCATTCTTTTTCCTTTCTTACTGTATTTAGCTGGTTTGCATGTTGCCTACCACACACCTCCTGGCGTCTCCATCCTCCTGCTCACCTTTAAAGCTGCATTCTTGGAGACAATCCTGTCTTGGTGGGCAACACTTGTACATGTAGCCAAGCATCCTTTGCCAGATTTAATCTTGCTCCCTGAAACTTGCTGTTATGATTGCATAGGTGTTCTCCTTAATTAAGAGGCACATTGTTTCACTTCCTCTGGGACACAACTATTGCTTTGTTAGAGACATCTCCTTTCCTTATGAACTTAATTAACTGCTCTTGTCCCAGTGAAGAGAAACGCTTCCTACTCCCTCCCCTTTGGAGAGTTACCAAGCACATCTTGATGTGAAGTGTCCTCTTTGGTGAACTTTGATATTTTACATCATGCTGTACAAATAAACATACTCAATGTAGCAACTAGATGGAGTTTAGATGTTTGCAGGTTATTGCTTGCTCCTGGCTGATGAGATAGCAATTAACCACGCTGGAGTGACAACAAGTGTGGGGTGACTGACCTCAATATATTTATCTTTGGTAGACGGTAACACTTGTTCTGATAATAATGATGCCAACAAAAATAGGATGTGATATGGAAGTATGTGACAAGATTCAGGTTGTCATTCTATATTTATTGGATATGGCTATTTAAACAGACAATATAATCACTGTTTTTTTAATTACATTGTCATTATAGTCAATGTTTTGCTATTTCATTTAGTGTTAATGTGCTTGTTAACCTAGATTATCTTATTACTTTATTAAAACATTTATTTTTCAAAGAATATAAGAATATATATATGTATATATATATTTTTAAATAAAGGTCAGTTTCATAGCATATGAGAAGAAAAATAATGTTTTAAATTTGCCAATTTGGAACCATTCTATTTACAAAAAGTTGAAATGCATTATTAATATTTTAAGATACTTTGGACGGGAAGAACTTCATATTAGGACAGCAAAAGACAAAAATATTTTTGCTCTACTGATCATAGCCCTTTAAAAATAATGTAGTATTTTGGTGCAATTTTGATATTCCTTAGGAAAGGGCACTGTTGTTTAGTCAGATTGATTAATTCAGTGACAGGAGATGTTCTTCAATCCTTTAACACTTATTAAATTTATATTAAGACTGATCAATGCATGATGAGAGCGGGCATATAGTTTGACAGATAGTCTTAAAACTGGGTAGACAAGATATTGATTAGCCCTATGCACAGCTTAACTCTCTGCTGTGCCTAGTCCTCGAAATCCCAAGTTAAGCACTTTGCTTGTGCAAAGAAGTGGGGCCAAAGCCACTGGTGGTGGTGTCCCATCAATCCTTCTCACTGCACTGTGGGACATGACAGTGTGTAACCCATATTTCCTGCACAGTCCTTCAGTGGATGACATTACTTTTTACTGTCGCCACAGTACTAGGGGATTACTTTCAGCTCTTTGGCTTGCTGTGTCCCAGTGACCTTGCATATTTAATCATAATTGGAAGTCAAGTGACTTTTACAAGACATGAATGTTAATTAGCTTTCAAATTGCTAGAGAGGGTACTTTGTCTGGAGATCCTCTGATTGCAATAATTAATTAGTTGTGCGAGGTCAGCCTCCTGTCTTGCACAGTTCATTGAACAGCATCTTTTCAAATATTTATAAAGATGTTTTAGTACCTATCACTGAAAGCTACATTAATGCTTTAATTTTAAGCAGGAAAAAGGACAACCTAATATTGTCGGACATGACTTAGTATATATAATAGCAATCTCAAATTAGCCATTTTATTATGTTCTTTTTTTTTTTTTCTTTTTTTTTCTTTCTCATGTCAATTAAGAGTGGGGGGAAAAGACACTTGATTCTGCAGTATAGGAAACAAACCAGAGAAATGAATTAAAGCTGTGAATGTAGCCTAATTAACATTAAAATATTGTTCAGGGCAATGAAGTATTAGGACTTCAGGAATTTCAAGATAATTAGAATAGCTAAAAGTATACGGAAATTCATCACGCGTCTATAACAAAGGCTTCACATCTTCTGAGAAGTGTCAGATAGGACACACCAGGGCAGTACAATGTATGAACCCAATCACGCTCACAGACAAAAACAGAAGGTCACAGTCTTTTTATGATAGACCTATTTTCAGACTGCCTATTGAACTACAAAGTCCCACGGGGTGGATGTGTTTTCTTGAAGCGCAGTAGCACACCAATGCCAGCTGAAAGGCCACTGAAAGAGCCCAGGCATGGGATCCAGGCTGGGGAAGCACAGGCTGCACACCAGCCTCGGGGCTCACACGCAGCGTGGCTCTTGCTGCAGGGCAACTCTGTGCTGCACAAAGTGTTCCTGTTATAGTCTTGCTACTAAAATGAAGTCCAATGACTAGCAGGCATCTGTAATTTGAAAGTGTGACCTCCGCAGCAAGGACAGCAGTGCAGCATGGCATATTTTCATGCTTTATGCTATTTAAACAAAGAAGCCCTGCCCAGTATACGCTGGGCAACTTAAAACTAATTGCAAGCTACATTCCTCCTCCTAGCAAAACCAGCAACTACCACCAGATTTTTAAAGTAGAGTGTCTAGGAGCCTGCACCCTTAGAGCAGGAGATGCAGACGTTGCTTTTTAGCGTGGGGTAGGAGAAGAGGAGAGATGTTAGGATCCACAGACATGCCTGGAAAAGGGCAGCCATAATCTAATGCACATGAGCATCCTCCCACCTCATCTCACTTCACCTCACCTCACATTTCACCTCACTTGCCTGTTCTTCCTTAAGGACACCTCTTCTGAGGCTGTATTACAGGTGGCAGACCCCCTTCCACTATGTGGGAACATTACTCTTGCATTATTTTCATTGCTTCCTTTTCCTTATGAAATTGGTTGTGGGTCAACTTAAAAAGCTGTAGAGCTGCTATACTTACACTTTTGTAAGTTCGAAGCCCCACATCTACAAAATACTTATTTTCATAATGTATTTCACCAAACACAAAGAATTTCTGTTGGGCAAAGCCCAAATTCATAATGAGCACCCCTCTCCAGCCTTTCTAAAGGCTTCCAGAATATTTAGCAAATTCCCACAGGCTATGAGCTAGCTCCCACAGGAGATGAGGTTTTGCTAACTGTCCTGCAGTTACACTGTGTACAAGGACATTAGCTATGCAACCAACGCCAAACCTTTTAATAGCTTGGACTCAGAATCAATAAAACTAAGATAAAAATCTTAAGTTTCTTGCTATGTTAAGCTCACAGTGATGGTATTAATTCCACAGCAACACAGGTCTGTTTGCTCCGGTTCATGCTTGCCAACACGAGGAACCACCGTTTGAAACACAAGACTCATGGGAGCCACCAGGAAGCAGGTATCCCAGGCTCACAGGTTAAAAAGGGCCACCTACATAATGCCATTTGCCAAACTTAGATGATACCTTCACTGAGCTATCAGCATGCTGTCAGACACCTTATGACACTGATCACTGTGGTATCTCAGGGAAAAATCATCATTGTGAGTTTATCAAGTCCTCAGAAACACAGGCAACAAACCATTGTAGAGACTTGCTCCAGCAAAACAAGGGAGGGGACACATTGCATTTGAAAAACAACTTAATTCCTCTCCAGAAAGAAAGGTCTGCAGTTCCAACCCGGGACTGCAGTTCTTTAAGGTGCTTTATCTATACGTACACTCACGCAGCAAGCATGTCTATATACAAGTACTGCAGGCAGAGTAGCCATAAGGACACATCTAAGCCTTGCCGCTTTCACAGTATCACAGTATTTTTTTCTCCCCCCCCCTCCTTCCCCCCTAATATTCACAGCTCCAAGTAGCTGCTGTAAACATCTCAGGAGGAGAAGCATTTTGCTCGAGTCTGACACTCAAGCCAGGTACAGCCACTTATCCAAGCAGTCTCTGAGCTGACAGAGCACCCCTTAACCTCCCCTTCAGAGGTATGCATATGTGTTTATTCTCTGAACACCGTGAAAGAAAGGTTGTCCACCAGTGAAATGTGAGGTCTGGGACAGAAGACAGAAAGCTGCCTGTGACATACTCTACTATACCTTTCTACTTACCTGGTAGAATGAGCTTAGTTTGATTAAATACACATCAGTTCAGATTCTATACATATTGTGCATGTGTAAATATCTTGATTAAAAAAATAAAAAAGATTTTTCTTTTCTTTAAAAAAAATCGCCTATTATTGGTTTAGTAGAGATATTTTTTTTTTTTTCCTCAGACTAGCAGTAGTCTCCTCTATTCATGTATTACTTTGAAGGCCACTGTCAGAGGTCATGAGAGTCACAACATGTACTAAGTGATGTGCAGCTGGCATAAGGAACTAAAAGATGCTTTATGCTTTTCTCCTTTTTGTCATCTTACAATATGGGCACTAAACTAGAAACCCTTATTTTCATCAGATCTGTATTTCACAAATGTGGAGATTGTAAGTGTGATAAATTAGAGAACCAAGATGATAAATTATCATCCTCTCTGTCAGCCATACCTCTGCTCACCAATCCATCTCTCTAAGACTTGAAAAATTCCAAGTGCCTCAATTTCTTTGTAGTGATGCCCAGGGCTAGACAGACAAGTTTCACTGTTGGTTTGCTTGTTCCACATGAAAAATGTCTTAGTTTTTAAAGCTGATTACCCAGACAACCTTTTATTATCAATGTAATTTCCTTCTTTTATCACCTTCTCATCCTCCAAAAAGGAGAAGGAACTCTTTTATGTGAAACAGATTTTTGGAAATGTATTGAAATAAAATTTTATTACATATGTGACTACACTGGTTATAGTCACTACCAGCTTGATAAGAATAAATTAATTATTGTTATACCAGGACCTTCTCTGTGATCTTGCTGATAGCTGATCAACTTGGGAAGAAATTTTAAAGGCCTTCCACTACAGAGCTTTCCTTTCTTTCTGTAAATAACAGACCCATGATTAGCAAACAAAAAACATTCAAAAATGACAATCAAAATAAATATTCTCAAATGAGTTCCTAGTCCCCAAACTGTTTTCATGTTATCTTAATTGCGCCACATGACTAATCAAAGTAGCACTAGCAGCATCAATCCCGATGCGTAGCTTTGAACTTGTTTTGTCATACTTTAGTATTTATGCAAACTTTTGCACAGAAGAATGACGGCCTCTGTCACAAAGCAGAGACTCTGTGACACAGTTATTATGTGTGAACATACAACACAATGTCTATAAATAATAATAATAATAATAATAATAAAACACTAGACAATTTCATAAAGTTTGGCACAAATGCTTTTTTTTTCATGTGTTCTGTTTAAAACTTCTCCATTCAGCAAAACAGTTTGGAGCATAGCTTGTATTAAGCATATCACGTCACCCTTCAAGCTTATGTGTATTTTTTTCTGTTGAAGGAAAATGGGTGTAGTGGAAGTAAAAAGTGACAGAGCTGTATCATGGTCACCCAGGAACTTGAAACCATGCCTTAGACATAGCCTAAACCTAAGAGATAAATGAACAGTGTATTTCAGGGTTAGATTTATCAGAACTTCCATTTACCTGAATAATTTTATTAGCTGATATTTATGGAACCCACAAACTACTTCACACTGCTAACAAAAATTATTAGTATTGTGGAAAAATACTTTTACCCTGATGAATTCAGTGAAATAGTACAGTACTAGCATTTCACATGAAATGTCACTAGTACTTTCAGGAAACAACCACAAACAGCCTTGCAACTATACCCTGAAGAGATGGATGTTTTAATCATTGATACAAACACATTTATCCATTTTTTGTTTTCTTCTAAGCTTATGTCAACTTAAAACACACAAGAATCTATGGCATGAAGAACAGCAATAAATTTATGGAAATGTAAGAAGTTCATAATTTTGTTGTTCCTTGCAACTATTTATATAACTTCCTGTGCAAAAATATTTTACTGAATTTATGAGGATGCACATACAGGTTATTGATCAGGTTCTCAATCTTCCACCCTTCAGCTCGTTGCATGCTCTCTGCAGATACAGATCTGGGGATTGAAGCCCCAGAACTGAGCTCTCAAAGGATTGTGAGAAACCACTCCTATGGAGAACATTGGCAAAGTTGAAAACAAACCAAAAAAAAAAAATCCATTACGAGGATTATTATGAGGTTTAATTTAAAGATCTCTAAGGCATGGCAGTAGTAGAACAAAAGAAATCCATTAAAATTCTGCCTAGAAGCTAAAGATCAGATTCTGATCTAATATCCAACATCTAATAACTCCACTCACATCAACTGTGTATTTCTATGAAAATAAATTTACTTTTTAATAGTAATTTACATGTAAACTAGTGTAAAGTAAATGAAAATGTCTCACTGAAAGGAAACATGAGACATCACAATAAATAAATTTCATCAGGTCCGCATATGAATTTATGATTTCAAACTCAATGTTACCTGCATACCCACTACTTAAAATTAGTTCTGCCAGAGTATTGAACATAAGAGTTTTTCTCCACTAGAAAACAGACTTTTCTGAGAAGAGCAAGTACTCAGACCTCATAAAAACTGTAGTTATATAAAAAAAATAGGGGCAAATCCATATCTGATGATTTCAACAGAATAAAGGGAGAACTTGGAATCATAGCTGTGTGGTATGAAGCTATTTACTTTGGGATTTTTGTAGAAAATAAAGTAGTTCTAAAATTCTATTGACAAAATATACAGCTATACACTTAATTTATCCAAATGTGTAGAGCTGCAAAGAACATCTAAATAGTTGTATAAAAAGCAAAAATTGTCATTAAAAAAAAAGAAATTTAGCCATTTATACAAAGTAATGTTCTTTCCCTTCAATTTGCTTTTCTTTAGTTTTCATTTTAATCTTAATTTTAAAAATTAGTCAACACACTGAATCAAATATGTAGATTTTCATTTAAATAAGTCAGTCAACAATTTGTTTTGTATAAAGTATTTAACACTTCATTGTAGAAACATAGGCAAAATGACTATTATAACCAAAATGAAAAATACTGTTCAATCTAAAAAAATGTACTTAAACAAGAACCTGAAAAAGTTTATGATATGCATAACATTGTTCAAGCAAAATTGCACTAGTATTACATAAATCAGGAGTTTTATAAAGGCCCCAATATGGCAAAGTTTAGAAATAGGTAGTATGCATGCACAATAGTACAACAAAAATCTTTTATAAAACAGCAGTTATTTTTGTAATGCTTGTACAAAGGGAGTAAAGAGCAACCACAAACATATTTAATCTGTTAGGTTAATATATTATGATAGCTAAAAGTCAGTCATGACTAGCAGAGGAAGGAAGAGTCCTCCACAGTATATATGTGTGAATCAGTCTTTTGTGCCTTTAAAGTTATGTATAAAATACTTTGATTCAGTTCAAATCTGAAAGACATTGTATCCTTTATTTCCATCAGAATTAAAAAAGTTGAGTCAGATTTTCCTTCTTAGTAACAACAGAAAACAAACCAGGTCAGAGCAAGTGCTGGAAACTGAGGCTTTTCACTTCTGATAACTGGATTTTGGTATTTTACCCAGACTATTGAAACTCAGGCTTAGGTAAGGTTTAGCTAATATGCAGTTTGCTAATGTTTTATCTCAGCAATATCCCAATTTATTTTTATTTAAAGCATCTGCTGTGTTTTGGATTCCTTAATATCTCTAAACGAGTATGATTTTTTTTTTTTTTGGTGATTGCCAAAATGGAATGCTGTGATTGTGTGCCTGTGCTTAGGGTGTTTTGTGTGTGTGTTTCCCTACTGCTTGGTATATGTTGAGGAATTATTAATCCATAAGTAATGCATATGATTAAGTGAATAAACATATAATGCATGTGTAGGCAATGCCCTCTTGTGCTCTAGGGTGGCTACTGTCCTAAAGGACTCTTGGAGTTCATATGCTTTGTCCCACAGCAAGTAAGGTTTCAGCTTCCAAGATATATTGTTACTATGTTCTATAAGGTTTTAATAAATACAAAGCTTGTTTACATGGTATATATGTTTAGTATAGCATGTACAGTCACTGAATTTCTGAAACATAATCATTGTGTTCATGCAGATCATTAGATGTTTCATTTCTGTAATCTTGTTTACTTCTTGGCAACCTAAAGCTAATTTAAAAGCAAGTTATGTTTGTTTGTGAAAAGTTATCTAGCTTTATCAGGATCTGAAGAGAAATTCTAATGGGCACAAAGAAGAGAGTAGACCATTCAATCATTCTTTCACCATTTAAAATAAACAAAATTACACACTGTACTACAGCTTCCAGACTACATAATGAAAAAGTGCAGATACCATCTTCATTGATTAAGTAGAACCAAAAAAGTTCATAGAAAATAGATTGCTCATTTTCACGCTACAAACGATAATGTTGTTTGCCATTTTAACAAATTTAAAGGTGTGTTATTTCAGCAGCATTGTTGTAAGTTGTACCGTAGTGCAGTTTCTTTTTCATAAAAATACCTTACAAATGGTCAGTCAAAAGTCATCAGCAAAAGAAAAACCCAGAAAACATCAACAAAACAAAAACCAGAGGTAATGCTGATGCCAAAACAATTATAATACTGTTGGTACATAGAAAAGTAATCCTTATATTTTATACATTTATACAGAGTATAAAAGGTAACAGCAGATTATGCCACAGTCTCCCTTATCCCAATATCTATTTTCTTTGGAAGGAGTTCTCTTCTTTCATCAGCGCTTGCTAAGGAGTTTCGACAATTTTGTCCATCCATGTATAACTTTGCATATACTGGATTGGAGTAATTTGTTGGCTGCAGAGAAATTAAGCATACCTTAGATCAGTCAGATTAAACCAAAATAAACATTTATGGATATGGAAATGGGGTTGTTAAAGCTAGAACAAGTACACATAAAATATAATTGGACATATTTAATAGATACCTGGACTTCTGCAAACCTGATAATGGGTTAATTATTTAGTTCAAATTAAATTCATGATATGATACATGCTATTAAAATAATCAGTGACATGACATGCAGCATAGTATGATATTAAAACCATAAAAGCAATGACAAAAACAAAAATCTTGAAAAATGTCTCTGAAGTTCACTTGTCCACCTTATTACACCAGAAGATTTCAGAATAGGTATGAAGAAGTTTATAGAAAAGGTGCACTGTGAGACCATGTGACGAGTTTTAACAGTAGAAAACTGCAACCAACAGTTTCCATATATTACCTGTTCTAAGACATCAGCATCCCATCAATAGCTGACCATGTTTTCGAATTCTGTGGCCCAAATATACAACATGATTTGACCAAAAATTCAATACTTTTGTAAGGAAAATTAAACTTTGTTTAAAAATAAACCAGCAAAACTATTAACATATCATAGTATTTACAGATTGAGAAATATTTTCTCAACAAGTTTGGTAGCTTGGACTGTAATGAAAAAATCTACTGAACTGAGTAATACTTCATTATAGGACAAGTCCATTTTTAAGTCTGCAAAGCACTGAAGTATATGAAAAATCTCCTACATATGACAGTGTAAAAGGATGAACATAGATGAAAACTTACTCTCCTATCACTAATGCTAAGGCAAAAACACTCTCCAAGGTTTATAATATAAATATCTCAAATAATTTCTTCATACTTTATGCCTTTATTGTCTTCTAGATCTTTACTATCCAACTAGATATTCAGACTTTCACCTATAATAACTGGTACTTTACAGTCAAAACATTCCTTTTCCATAATCAATGAAACAGTACAAGTTTGCGTACACAAATATAAATGTTTACAAAAAGTAGAAGAACAGTAAGACAGAAAACAGGTAAATGAATTTGTTTGGTGTATGTAAGAAGTGGTTAATTTTCTTATTACACCCTCTACCCCCTCAAAGGTGGGTAGATTTTCCTTATTTGAAAATATGCTGAAAAAACACTTAGGTAACAAGGAATAAAAGGAGTCCAGAATCATAACTTTCCTTTTTCCTGTTGATCCTCTTTCTGAACCCAGGGTTCAGATATTCTTTAGGCTGGCTAGCTAAAGCAGCTACTCCTTTGGGTTTGTTAAAAGCTGCCTATTCTATTACAGATGACAAAGTGACTGCCATGCTTTCTTAGAGTGGAGGAAGAAAAAGGTGAGTTACATTTATTAAAAAAAAAAAAAAAAAAAAAAAAAGAAGCTACTCTTGTATGTTTTTGGAACTTAAATATGCAATAACTGCTGCTATAATTTATGAGAGCAAAATCTCATTTAAACCTGCCTATTCCCATTGAATTGGAGATCTTTACAGTTGTCACAATTGTTATCAAAAGCAAGATTGGTTTATTCCAACTGACATGACTTTTTATTTCTTTGACCATCACTGTTAAGGGTAATAACTACAACAGTACAAAGACTCTTGGCATTTATATAGCGCTTCATGGACAGTAGGCTCTGTCTCATGATACCTCTTTGAGTAGGTCCTAATGCAGTACAGCGAGCCACAAAAAGTAAATGGAGTGACTTGAGTAACAGAGTTAATATGGGCATATATTCTAAGTCTCCTCATCAATGGTTCTGTAGTTCATCAGAAACATCATACCCTCTACAAATTGTTACATTTTCAAACACTAAAGAACATATTACAGTCATGCAAGAATGCAAATGGCACAGAAGATGAATATATACTGAGGAACATGAAAATGAATATCATATTGATGTCCCTTTTTAATATTTTAAACTTCAATGTTTGCAAACATCATGCTGAATTGTAGTCAGTCTGATACTTTAAAAGTTACTACCTTAAAATATTATTAAAAAATTGATCGAAAGCCGAGCAATCAAAAAATGCATTGCAAATATTAAAGGAAATTGTTCATTTTAGTGTGTATCAAATTCCTTTAAAATGACATCACTTTTTTTTTTTTTTTTTTCATTTACTTGGGAACTTCTTTCAGCTTGATAACCTTTGCTAAATTTCTGTAATTACATACGAATTGAAAATACATAGAGACATATGGCTCCGAATGCTATGCTAACCTTACATAATGCTATGAAAAAGCATCATTTTTCTCACTGGCTTTGCATCCCTTTTTAAAGATACATTTGCAGTTTTAGATCTTTGTATGCAGAGGGGAACTCCTCATCTCAAAATGAAAATGTATTAATTCCTGTCATTCTTCCTGACATTAAAAAAAAAAAAGAAAAACAAAATGAAACCACACACAAGATACCTCTATTCTAAAATGAGAAACAAACTTTCTTTAGCGAGGGGCTGTGGTGGAATGAAATGGATTTGAATCATCATTTCTCACCCCTGTTGATAGTGGTCCTTTCAAGTCAGAGTTTAGGTAGATTGATGGAGTTGTGTGGGGCAGCTTGAATGCAGTGGGCCCTCCCCCTATGTATCTGGCCTGTATAAACAGAAAAATTTAGTTTCTGTGCTAACAGAGTATTTTCCATGTGTACTTATAATCACTGTTAAATAAACAGTGTACTGATTGAAAACATTATTTTAGAGTGATCAACAGCAATAATAATTTTTAAAAAAGCTCATTGCATGTATTCTTTAGCTTGAAAAGTTCTTTATTCAGTCTGAGAAAAACATTCAGCATTTTAAAATCATTTTTTCATTAAGTATTAGAGCTGAACTTCAAAATGAGCATTGGTTCAGTTACTCATCCTCCAGGGAGTAACCCCATTTTCAGCTTACCTCTTGTACTCTGCACACTGACTATGTGATTCAGCGATGACATTCCTAGAGCTAACAGTAATCCGGTTATTGCTTTGTCAGAAATGCCACAGAATGATGGCTGCCCTTTGGTGTATGTCTGATTACAGAGCTCTAGGAAAGATATCGCAGCATTACTCTGTTCATCCCATGTCACATCACTCAGGGTGTTCAGTCACTGAAGAGTGCTGCTGCAAAATGACAGCATCTTTTATAAGAAAATGGTAATACTTACTAGTTTTGTGTAAACATTTTATCTATCTATCCAGCCAGGACTCTGAATTCTTTATGCCTTTGGGAGTATTCATATATGAAGTAAGTTAAATCTTCTATGTATGAATACATTCTTTCACACTTCTAAGGTAGACTCTATGGTAATGTATTTCCATTCAGTAGTTGTGAGTAGACTAAGATGATTAGGCAACTCAAGGCAAAATGTTTGTGACAAAACTCACTTCACAATTTAGTTCCAACTCTATTTTGGTAAAATACAGGCACTAGGAAAGAATGTCCATCATCAAGCATCAGACTGCAAAAACAGTTGTTAATATACAAGGTAAGTTTCTTCTAATGAAACCTAACTTGTCTTTATGTCCACAGTGTAGTTAAATCTAAACACCATCATTTTATTTCTATTAATGACAGTTGAAACGTCAAAATCTTCTAAAGACATAAAATAAGTAGTGTTTTGACCACTTAAAGAAAAAAAAAAAGTTACCTTTTCTGCATTTACAGTAAAATCTGAGGCTAAAAGACCACCTTCACTGTGATCATGGCCCACCTCATACATATTATACGATGGATTGCCAATTTCAACATTGATTCCTCCATTTATAATGGGTTGTCTTCTGATAGTTTTTGTTCTGTAATGCATAAACACAATAAACAAGCTAGCAATTTAAGATAGTAGTTTAACACTTTACAATCTTCTTGGAAGAGATTTAAAAACATTAAATTTTACATAAAAATATTACATTTCAAAATATAAAGAAAAACAAACAAACAAACAAAAACAACAACAACAAAAACATTCTCTATTGAAGTCAACTCTATTTCTCTTCTGAAGAGTGCTTATTTAACTGTTGAGAATGATTTGTTCCATTTAAACAATTTACAGACCAGCAACTAGTTTTAACAATTTGGCTATTACTGAATCTGTTGTTTAGGAACAGCAGCATCTGACATCCATGGAGCCTGGCAGGGTCAGCATTACTAATGGTACAGCCAGAAATGTATTTTGTTGGATTTTCAAAAAGAAGAAATATTTCTTTTTATTCCTTCCTTTTTCCTTTTTTTTGTTTTTTCCTTCACACTTCTTCACACATTTCTAAAGGACTTAAAAGAAGACATTATCTCAGTTCTGGAAGTAGGTTAACAAGCCTCAGGAGAAAGGAAGATGCTCAGGAACAACCAGCAGACCAACTACTAGACTGAAGTAGGCGCTTTGCCATCTAAGACTTCTGAGTCTTCTTTAGTAGGCCACATCAATATTATTTGGAATATTTCCTTGTTAAATCTCCCTCTCCACTACTACTATTTTGCTAAACACAAGAAAGTCAACAGCTCTTCCAAGTATCTTTATGCAGTAGAAATTCCCCAACAACTCTGTACAGCCTTTGAAGAAGTCAAAATATCTACTACACTCCCCAATGTAATTATGAGCTCTAGAGCAGCTAAAATTCATGAGAACAAAAGCTTCACTTTTCAGTGCTGGAACGTGGCTTCCTGTACAAGATAAATACAGTACTGATGATGAGGCTCAGGACTCTACAGGAGGTACTCTGAACATTGTTTACATCTTCACTATAACTTACACAAAATCGAAAAGAGCTAATCAATGTAAATAAATCAGAGTGAACTATAATTAGAAACTGGAAATTCTGCACAGGCTCTATCTGCAGGTATTCATAGACATGAGCAATATTTCTTAATTATATAGTTCCGAAGGAATACATTAATTCTGCTTACTAAGTTCACTAAGTCTCTGGATAAAATTATTAACACTTTTTCAACCTTGGCAGGATTGAGCAAACTTGACAAGAAAGAACTATATAATCTTATCTACTGCTGTTAGACATCAAATATCAATTGTTCCAGCAAGAACCAAAATGTAACTAATTGTATCCTGAAACTTTTTTTAAAAAATATTCTCAACATTGAAGATTTTTGATATAAAAAGGTGTACATATTTCAAAGATTTATTTTTTATTCCATACATAACTATAAAAATACTTACCTTCGTTTTCTTTTGCAAAGAAATAGTCCAATTACCAGAGTAGTGATCAAAGTCACCAGTAAAACAAGAGGAACAATGATTGCAATGCTTCCTAAAACAGGAAAAGGAAATCTCATTGAACATTCACAGCTAAGTCTAATCACAGCTGTAAAATAGTTAAATGAATTTTTAAAATAATATTTTTTCTTACCAACAAATGAAAATTCATGTGATAAGCTTCATTAATTTGAGATTTGAATGTTGAAAAAATATCACAGATACTGGTGTAAACACTACCAGAATTTTTGTCAATCATACCCGAGTTAATTCTCACCACACACACACCTCTCCTAAACTCTGCCCTCATTTGCATAGGAAGTTAACATAGGAAGGTGTGTCGAATTGCTGCACACTTTGGACTTAAGTAGCATGGTCACTGGTTTCAACTGCCTCCATCATCTCCAGCAGTATATTTAAGTCACACAACTAATAATTTAAAAGATTCAGTGTGTGGTTCTGATTGAATAATTCTATTGTTAGCATTAATATATATTTATTACTTTTATTTGTGGGAGACATACTGTGTAGTAAGCAATATTAATTTCTGTGTGGTTGGCATATCCCTTCCTTTTACTGCATTCTACTCAAGAGCCAGTAATTTTGTTATGTTGATATAAGCAATCAAGGCAACTACAATAATGCTTAATGTAGCAGAAAAACAGTGTGCAGATCAGACAGCAATGTTAAAGTCGAGGAGGGAGCAGGGAAGAAGAAAATCAGCTGAACGTTATTTTAGCAGATAACTAAAATGAAACCTGCGAACGTTTCATTCAAAAGTTCAGCAGTGGTACCCTTATAAGAATTTCTCAGCTTGTAATTCGGCAATAAAAAAATACATATGAGTACTTTTATGTTATAACAGTTCTGGAAGTGGTCCTTACAGACCACAGGACTCTAGTATGAAGCCAATATGGAACAAAGTGCATTTCCTCTAATATCACAATACTTGGTGGAAAGTGAAAATACTGCTTGCTGTTTCATTGACTAGATAGGTTGATTCATGACAAAATAAGCTGTTGGTAGTCTGCTCTACATGAAACAGTATTAATAAAGAAATGCAAAAAATGTCCTTGAATTCTACCCAAAGGCTTACTGACAGCCAAGCCAGGTTCTCAGAGGCCCATAATAAAGTACTATCAAGCAAAAAACTTAAAGATTCTGCTTCAGCTCATAAAGATTCAAAATGTAAAGGACATTAAACAATTACTATTTTAAGATAGCATTTATGTAAATACCTGGATGAAATTTTATATTTTCTCCTTTGGGGGGGGGAGGGGGAAGTTCATTTTGGCTTGGCACATGAACTTACACAAAAAGCCCTGAAAAACAGGCTACTAAGCCTGAGATGCTATCTGGGAACCACGGTGCAGCCTGCGGTCTAGCAGAAGGCAAAAGATGAATAGATGTTTTCTAAGTCATAGGAGGTATTCCCTCAACAAGAAATATCTAGCTAGGTTTTGCCTGCTTTTTTGCCTGTTTCCGACTTGTCTTATTTCACTTGTCTGGATTGCTAGGAATATTTCATCTAAGCATCAAGCTGACCTGAATAGTGGGCAATTCATTCTCCTGCTCCTCTTGGGTTAAATGTGACTGAGACGTACAGCAGGGTACCATCAGCATACTCAATGCACTGCAGGGGACCTTGTCCAGTTTAAACTACCAATACCATAGCAATGCCATTCTTTTATGCTTACAGGTATGTTTTAAAAAAAAATATGACAGGAGGTATTCTTATTTTCAGGATGATTTTCACAGTAGGTAAAATTCAAACCTCTGCAGACAGCCAATGCAGAAGTTATGAACTACTTACAACTCTATTTTTGATGCTTTCAGAGGGACTTAAATGGTCAGAGGTCTTGCACTAGTTCTCTGCACAGCAGTGATATCATCAAGCACTTGTCACTTGATAACATTTTAAGAAAAGTACAGGCTAGCCTTGACACAGGGAGTGTATGGCATATGGCACATATCCAAACCTTCTCATGAAACACAGTGTCAATAAAAATGTTGTTATTATTATTATTTTTTTCCTCAATTTACAACAGGTAACCAGCACATATCTTTTCACAAACTCATATTCTAAAAAGTATCATCAGGTTAAAATTTGATGAGTGATAGCAGTTATTTGAAGTACTTACTTGTACTAATATTGTCAGACTTGCTGCTTTTGGGAGCTGGCCTCTCACACTGTGTGCCTGACCAGTTGGCTGAACATCTAAAAGGATCCAATTAAGATGATAAAATTAATAAATGTCAGCTGTTAACACAGTAACCTATTAAAGAGACCACCAGCATCTTCTCAAGAGCTACACAAATAACAACTGTGATACTACAAAGTAAACAATAAGCTTCATGAAAGGAGTCAAGAGTACTCTGCCATAGTGCTTACAACATTCTATGTTCTTAGTTCAAAACTACAGCTTTGTAGTTTTATCAGTTATTATCACTGCAATCTTGATTCCAGAGTCATTTAAAAAAATTATTAAATAATAAAATAACCAATTGTATATTAATGTATATTGTACCAATTATCGCTTAATACGCAATCATGAAGGAACACGTGAGCTGTATCCATGCACAGATAGCTTAGTCTAGCAAGGTTTATTTGCACTATGTTGTTTTAGGATCAGCTTTGTTCTAGAAGCTCTATGAGCCACTTCCACATTGCAGAAAAATATTTGACTGGACACGAAGTACTACATGCACCCAGTAACTCACACTATCTACACTAATTGCCTCTTCCCAGGGTGATTCTGTTCCCCATTGCGCTGAATAATGCAAAGTTTACCATGGAGTAGTTCTTACAGACCTGGCTGTAATAATTTACTTGCACAATTAAGATCAATCTTTGAGTAATATTCAGAAACTTACTTTAGTTTTCTTTCTATTCACATTAAAATGTTTCCCTGAAAATAATAAAATGCTTTATATATTTTTTTTAAATTTTAACTATAAAAGTACGTACATATTGATAGCAATAAATACACATGCATGTAAGAGAATTAAAGCATAAAAAGCTATGAAACTGAAGGGATAGGAGTATCTCCACTGGTTTCAGAGGTCCTTGAATACTGATAATGTTAAGAATAAATATTTTGTCAGCTAGGTACCTGATGAGCACAAAGTTATTCAGCTGTAATTTCCTTGTGTGAATTTAAATATGCAAATATTTTTTCAGCAGAGAAGTTGCTCTCCATGCATACGAGCAAACACAAGGAGTTCATGCATGCAGCCTCAGAACATCCATCAGAAAGGGAAACAAATACTTGAATGAAATCCAGTTGCTTATTCATCCTGCTGTAAGTATGATTAAGTTTACTATGGAACCTGAAACTCTCCTTGTGGAAACGGCAGGAAGTAGTCACTTTTCATCTGCCTCTGTTGCATATTCTACAGTGACTCATATTTTTCACTGTATTTTTGAATTATTTATGAGTTTCAATACGGGTTATCTTTAGGTAAATGCAATAGAGCATTACTTTGCATGCAGTTCTAAGAACAGCTATTATCTAGAGCCTTTCTAAGGATTAAATGAATTGCAGAGTTTAGGACTGGACGTGCTTAATGAGCAACATTGTTCTATGATACAACAAGGTTTGGAAAGGTACAAAATATTCCAGACAAATATTGTGGAATTATTCCAGGAGAGTCCCAGCTAGCTTTGCTGGTGATGCCTATGACTCTCTTCTGTCTTTGCAGATCACATGGGAAAGCAGGCTAATTTTCCCTTTCCTCTTAATCCTTTTCCAGCACAATCCAACATTCAGACAAAACCCTTTACTGGGTTTCATATTAAGTTCGAACATTCTTTGGAAGGTTTCTAGTTTCTTTGTTCTTTCTTTTTTTTTTTTTTTGTAGGATTTTTTATTCACGTACTTAAATTCTACAGATATAAGCAATGCACAGATGGTATTTAAAAACATGTTTATTAATTGATAGTTGGTTCAAAATTTTCCTACATAGATTACTTGTGTTATAACTTAGTCAATTCTTTTCTTTATTTAAATTTAAATGCAGCTTTCCATTTCCTCACAGCCAAGGAACCTCCCTGATTACTAATTAATTAGAGAAAATATAGTTCACAATAATATATTTTAAAACTGAAACCAACTGACATGTTCATTCCTGATAGCCACCATTTTAGCCCTTTCCAAGCCAAACAAAACACAATTTTAGTATTTTAAAAGATGCTTTTTTTTTTTTTTAAATATAGATCCTTTTTAATCAATTGTATCAAATGGAAGTGATGGCCTACCATATTAAGATACTACTTAAGGAACTATTTTTTTTTTCCCATTCTTATAGACAAACACCTTAAATCTTAATATTTAGTATATTCTATAGGGAACCAAACTGTTGGTATGCAACAACCATGAAAGAAATCTTTATATTTTTTTTTACTGGAGGATTTGCATCATTGCTCTTGAGGTTTCAGTTCAGGTGATTAAAACTTGTTATGAGAGGCAAGTTCCACTTAATGCTATACTGTGGAAAATAAATTATAAGAGTTAGACATACCTTGACTTTGTACTTAAATCCTTATATTGAAAGATTCAAACAATTCTACTGTATAAGAGAATCACTACTCTGAACCTACCTTAAAACACTTAAAAGAATATAACATAATGAGACTTGTAAAAGATTCACCATTGAAGTATGCCAAGTATATGCTTATCAGAAAATTGTGCATACTGTACACATTCTTCAAAATCTTATAACAGATATAACATCATGACAGCTGGTGAAGAAAGAAAACCTACAGCTCTATATGTGGAAAACCGAGGAACAAATTAAGGTAGGAGGATTAGTAGTTCTTGGCATGTTAATTGCAAAAAGTCAGCAATATTGAAACAGTTCTAAGGAATTTGATAAAAGTCTCATAAAAACATGATAGCTAGATGCCACTTAACTTTCCTTTTCCAAAATCTTGCTGTCACCAATATCCTTCAGTGGGATGAAAGCTGACAGAATGGCAATAATTTTCTTCTGAAATTAGAGGTAAAACGCTTGCCTTTCTATGGTCTAGGAAGCCATTAAAGAATCTTGGGCAGAAAGAACAGAAAACAAAATAAAGTCCAAGGGAAAGGTATTTCCAAGGGAATTTGACACCAAAAATTAGCCCTGAGTAGGCACATGAATAATGCTGGGGCTAGGACATGGACAACAGTTGCTGTAGGAATGTGGGAAAGATTAGGAGGTCTAAATTAGTTTTACTAGTGTTCAGATACAGTAGACATAAGTTGTTCTTAATAACAACAGACTTTTTTTGATATTAGAACATTTAACCTCAGACTGCTCAGTATGTAGCATGGGAACTGACTTCTGGTTTAATTGGATGCACATCATTTTGTACTTTTCCAAATCATTTGATACGAGAAGCTTTTGTTCTGTAGTACTGCCAAGAGTTTTACGGTTTTATGGCCAAAGATATGACATTTGCAGCATAGACAAAAAAAAAAAAAAAAAAAAAAAAAAGGCATTGATGAAGCAGAAAGCCCCTGATTTCATTGCATAAAGCCACTGGTTTCAGTGAAGACATACATACTATCAAGAACTGCACAGAAAGACAGTGATAAAGCCTAATTTGAGCTACACAAACAAATAAAGATGGAAACAGATGGGGATCTTGACAGTGAAGGACAGGTTGGAGTAAGTTGAGTGGTGCAAGGTGCTACAGGTGCAAATCTCCAGTCCCCAACAGTCAGTGAACAGATCAAAGAGCAACAGCATCCTAAAGAACACCAATATAAATCATGAAAGTGAATGTAATAAACAAAAGGTTGTACATGGCCTGCTGCCAAGGTCATTAATGAAACTAGCTACATCTCTCTCTCTTACAATTTAGTTCTACATTTAGAAAGAGGTGGCTGCTCAGGAAACATACATTGTGAGATACTGACTGCCTGTGCAATAGGAATTATTTATGCAGAGGAAGTAGTATTGCAGAAGATAAATGTTTTAAAAACTCTAAACTGGAATTGTAAAAACATCTGACTTGTAATGAGAAACATTCAGAATTAAGACATTTACATTTTAGAGAATGATCATGCTGTTGTTACAGAATCTATTCATGAGAGAAAATGTCTCTTTTCTCTATTTTTCTATAACCCTTACAGGTCAGTGCGCTGAAACACTCTAAACTCAATTATACGGGCACTTGACCAAAAGGAACCATTTGACTATGAAATGTCTGAACAAATAGAAAAAGCTAGTAAAAAGGCTAAATTGGAGGCAGTGTGGATTTTTCTTTTTTCTTTTTATTTTTTATTTTTGCGTGTGTGTGTATGTGTGTGCCACAGGCGTTGTCATAAAATACAATATAGAAGGCATAATATGCAGTTAAAAGTGCTCTTGTAAAGAGCTGGTTTCCAACTCAATACACGAGTGTGTAACAAAAAAATGTCTGAAAGCAGCACTAAAAGATTAGACCAGAAGTACAACAGAATCTGTGAAACAGTCATTACAGTACAGAGGTTGAAGGGGAATTGAAAATGTTTCTTACCTAAAAATGTTATTTCTTCATTACAGTAAGTAATATAGTAAATAAATTTTCTAACTTTTCTTTTTAGTCAAGCCATAGATAGCAATGTATTAAAAATAGTAAAAACATTCAAAGGAAAGTATCCAGACCCTTTATTTTAAGAACACATTAAAATTCCATTAGAAAATGTCTTATCATTAGTATTACAATTCTTTGTAAGATGAGAACAAAGAACATCTGGATTATAATTATTTACTATTTGTACTAAATTGCACCAAAAGGTAGAAATTAAAATAATTCACTTTTTCCCTAAAATTCTGTAGGATGACATTCACAGCTAGTGCATGGTTTTCACTTCAAAGGAGCAAGCCTTGAGATGTATCTTAGCCTCTATTATCCCATAAATAAATAAATAAATAAATAAATGAAATAAATAAGTATAATCCTGAACTCCATGCTGTTGGGAATTTGTATATAATACATATACTATACATATTTTAATATTATTAACAGGGTAAATATACAAAAATTAAGCATGTCTAGATGACTACTACTTTAGCTGAAATTACACTGAGCAACCAAGTAAAAGAAAAAGAATAGACTAAGGTGGTATGAGAACTGAATGGATCAATAGGTATATGACAAACCATGTTTTCCTCTCCTTCTCAGAGAGGTAAAGTAGTGATGTAGGGCAGCAGTTGCTATGCAAGATTATCTGAACAATTTTAAACTTACAAAGGATACCTGCATAACAGCCTAGCTGTTAAATGGTCAATGAAGAGTGTACATATTCCTGTTTTCCAAGGTCTTGTCATTTTTTCCTTTGCCAACTATTCCTCAAACATCTGTTTGCATTTAGTTCTTTAATGCTAGTTTACAATACAAACTGAATGAAAGATCTACAATATAAAGATACAACCTGCTGATTATGTTCAAATTCAAGACATTTATAACAAATGTTTTTTAGTTGAAAAAGAAGGGTCTCAACTAGCATAATACAGTGAAATTCCTGTTGTAATTATAATTGTGTAGCTCATTAAACATATCCTAGGAAAGCATATGGAAAAAATGTATTGCAAGATACTTGATATATTTTTCTGTTCTATGATTTATACTGCCTGTCATGATTACAATTGCCTTCTACTCTTAGGCTGTCTTCTCAATACTGTGATTGTTCTATGCTGCAGTAGCTTTTTTTTTTTTTTTTTTTTTTTTTTTTTTTTTTTTTTTTCTATTCAACCTTCAGAAAATGCCAGTCAGGGGATTTCACAAGATTTCCTTCCTGTCCAGAACCAGACTGTGTGTCTACCTTACCCTTTTTTGGATCAGAGTCCTGCCATAGCTTTACATTTACTTGTTCGTTTGCATATACTTACAGTGTTTCCACATACATATACTACATACCTATATTTCCATACAAACTGTTCACATTTGAAGGTTTTTAATGATAAAGGAATGTCAGGAGTGAGGTACAGCATCACAGGTATATGAGCTTGAGGTAAAGTACTCCATCTGGAGGAACTCAAGTCTTTTTTTTTTTTTCAGATTTGCAATGTGTACATGTGTACACATGCGTGTGTGCACATACCCACACACATGCACACACAATTTTTCTCTCTCTAACCTACTGAAAATAAAGCTAACAAAGCATATCTTCTGTTTATTACATTCCTGGGGAAATTATTTATTCTGATATCTTCATATCATCACTTCAAGTTCAAGCTTCTTGTTCTCACGTATAAGAAATTGATTTCTTTTTTCTCCTTATGTGTTCTCTATTGTTTCTAACATATTACTCTGCCAAAATCCTCGTTGTAGGAAGGAAGTAATTTAAACATTTTCCACCCTTCACTTTTCAGTTTCTTCTGCTACCAAAGCCATACTTTCCTTCAAGCACATCATATGTGCCTTTTAATTAATTTGAAAGGCCACTGATTTCTCTACTCAATTTACTCTCAAAGCCATGCATCTGCTTACTGCAAGCAATTAAAGTATCTAGGGTGACTTCTTCTACATTACAGAAAAAAACAATGTTCTAGTTTAGAAGTACAACACACAAAACCTGAAAGCCTCTGAACAGCCAACACTTCTAATCATGGGCAACTAATTCAATGTTGTGAATTGTCTTCTGAACTTCTCTTTTTCTTACAGATGACAGCTAGGAAACAGAGGCAATGAAGTTTAGATACAGAGACAGTAGTCTCAGAAGGAAGAATTGACTACCCTTTTAATTAGCCAGCAAAATAATATAATCTTACTTGTGTCACATTGAACTTCTCAGCCAAACTGATGCAGAGTTGCTCAAAAGCCCATTAAAGCATTTACAAACTCTCTTTAAATTCAGTGAGATTTTGATAAGGACCAACACAATTTATGTCTTTTATCAGTTTTGACTGTAAACTTCTTAAAGCAAGAACTATCTTTTGTTATGTTTCTATAATGCCTAGTGCAAGGGGGTTACAATTTTATCACATTTTTGTGCGGATGCTAATAATACAAAGATAGAGTTATAGCAAGCTATAGGTATCATAAAGGTATAAAATAAACAAATGCAAGAGAGGGTAATATTCTACTAAATCAGTATATATGATCGCCATTTCTACTAAAGAAATTGATAGAGTACTTCTTATGTTACAACTAGGGTTGAGCTTGTTTACTCGAAAGCTTTTAAATTTTTTCCAACTCTCTTCATTGGTGTAATACAATACATAATCTCTCACTAAACCCATTAAACCTTGCTTCTCTTTCGTGGTGTATAGTTACAAGATAGATAATTAGTGGGAAGGAAATAAAGATGCAAATAAAAGTAATTATTAAAACAAAAGACTGACTGATAGAACAGCTAGAATAGACAGTTTGTAAAATAAATTGAAAAAAACATTTCTTGACTATTTCCCATCTGAATCTCATGTTCATTCTGCTTTCAGTGGGCTGATGAAGTTACTGAGGCAATTCAGACATATCTCATACGCTTCTAGTGTTACACGTCTCATTCCCCCAGATCATTACAGAGTAGTGCTGAAGATACTTTTAACAAACTTAATACACGAATGCTAAAAAGACAGTAACTACACATAAGATCATACTGTCTGAGGACTCCCTCAGTAGCACAATTTTCAGAAAAGGTCAAATTTTATCGTATTGATATCAAATGCTTTCAACCTTTGCTGTTGAGCAGAATCACAGAATGACAGAATTTCTAGGTTGGAAGAGACCTCAAGATCATCGAGTCCAACCTCTAGAAAGGAAAAAGGAAAATAATACAGAAAAAGTGTTTTTTATATCCCTACAAACAATGCAAAAAATTAATAATCTAGATTTGTAGGTGTCTTACATAGAAAGACAAATCACAGTCTATCCTACATCTTTTAGAACTTGTCAGAGTATTCATTGAAACTGAAGACCATTTTCACAAATTCTTCCTCTTTTGGTGGTTGATATGCAGTCAAAGTGGAGCCTTAAATCATTCATAAGCTGGTTAGGCAGAAAGAACAGCTTCTGTTTCCAATGTGTGCCTGATATTTGCCGGATTCAAAGTTTAAAAAACTTGAGACCTTGAGACAAAGGTGGTTTTTTTTTTTTGTTTGTTTGTTTGTTTGTTTTGTTTTAATTAACCCTAACAGCAAACGTTGGTAAAAGGAGAGTAAATTCTTACATGCTTATATTACATGCTTATGATTATGGCTAGAATTGCCATTTAGAATGGTTAAATCTTAGTTTCTCTTGTATTTACTGAATGATAACAAGGGCTTTATTACGTACAAAGTACTCATTCTCAACTGATCTGGCTGCAAGAGGCAGAAGTGTTCTAACTGAATTAAAATAAAATAATCTCTCTCCAGTTTCTTCCCTCCAAAAATCATCCACCTATGACTAGCTAAGAAAAATGTTAGCTCCTAATTGTCTCTCAGAGACCAAGCAGATGTCATCCACAGTGTGACCAGAAATGCAAATTGGAGGGGTAAATTATTTTCTCTATCAATGGAGCAGAACTTACAGAAAAAGTCTTTGAGACTCCTGTTCCATGGCACAATGTCTCTGGGATGTTTTCAATCCTTCCTGAAGTCTTTTATTTGATAGTATGAGGTTGGTAAAATTATAAACAAGCTCCAGTTAAAAACTAATTTGTGCCACAAAGACACAAGATATTAGAAAAAAACAGTGAGAATTGAGGTTGGCAAGAAGGACTGACACATATGGAACTACTCTTCCTTGATCACTGTAACTGTCATTAACTCCATCAAACAACTATTTTGCCTCTCTTCCATTTCCTTTAAGCCAGAAACAATTTAGAAGTTTCTCTTAACTCCTAAACACAGACAGTGGCCATACTAACCCAACAATCAGTTTGAAGAGACAACAGGAAGAATAGCTTTATCTGTGATTATACTGTGAATGTGAAGAAGTAAATTATCTACTAAGGCTTCATTTAAACTTCATAATCTCTTCGTTACTGATTCATCTTAACCTCTTCCTCACGCTGAAGAAAAACTTGAATTTAACTTTTCTCTAGTACCTTCTTTTCTTCCATGTTTCCCCCTTTCCACCTTGTAATACATTTAACAGAAAAGCTTCTAAAATTGTATTCAAATAAACCTCCTGAGATGAAAGAGAAAGGACAGTTTAATTTTACTAAAAATCATAATGTTGCTAATGTCTGTTGCTACCTTATTTTTTTATTTATTTTGATCTTGGCATATTCACTATATAGCACAAGTGTCCAATAAAATTAATCTTGGGAATATTGTCACAGTAAAAGTATATAATAAGTAAAAAAAAAATAAAAAAAAATTACTCTGTTCAAAATGTTGCAATTCCTCCCTTACGTTTCTTTGGAAGACAACATGCTCAAAAGGGAAAAACCACAGCCTATATCAACTAAACAGTCCTTTGGATACTAGCGATTCACCTTCAGGAAGGAAGGAAATTGCATCTAATATCACTTTTACAGAGAGAAGTGAATCTTTTTCTCTCTGCTCTGTCTTCTATAAGCTGTTGTTTTGTACTTTTCCCTAATTATATCTTTCAAAAGAAAAGGAAGAGTCTCATTTAGTCTTGGAAAGTAATTCTTTTCCAGGGATTTCTGAAGCCTGTTTTGTTACTTTCTACAGCTGAGTCCAAACTGACCATTGTGTGCTCTGGGCAGTGTCTTCACAGTGGCTTCTGAAGTTAAAGAAATATCTTCATTTGTCTATATGTTTGGCAGCATGAATCTTTTCAGTGTTGTTCCTATTCAAACAACCCACCTCTGTACTTCTTTGACTTACATAGAAAATAGGCAGAAAGGATTTGAGGGCCTGTAGAACCTGTGATACCTTTCTGTTAGCATAAATTCTTGAAATTGTTGGCATCTGGCCACATATAGAAGCTCTAAGGACGTTAAAATTCATGTTATCAACTCAAAGACTAACCAAGAGATTTAAATATGATTTTATATATGTGTAGATATATATTTAAACTGCTCCTCATTTTGATCAGCAAATATAGTTAAACCAAAAGATCATGAGAACAGGCAATGTCAAAAAATAAACATTGATGCTACTCAGAAAGTTCCTAATTAAATTAACCTCACTGAAATCCTACTGTAATATCCAAAGCAGTTTTGACTCCAGTAGAAACAAAATGTAACCCTTGTTGGCTATAGGAATGCATATTAAAAAAAAAAAAAATCTTCATATTTTTCTGTGAAAATCTTACATTATATGAAAAATAAACTTTTACTGTTTAAGTAATAATTCTTAAGAATTATGAGTATGTAAATTTCAGAACTAATTCTGAATGGTGTATTTTTATGCTATTTTATGTATCAAAACATTTCACAATAAATTTTGGACTGTTACTTTCTTGAGAGCTCAGATAATATCCCCAACATTGAAAAAAAAAAAAAAGAGGAATGGTACTTGCAGTACATGACCTTATAAGCAGCAACATGTTTTGCTTCAGGCTATCTTATTCTTAAATCTGTAGGATGTACAGAAATAGAAACTGTCCTGGCAATCATTTTGCATGAATGCTGACCAACAGATCTACTCTCCATACTCTTCAGAATTTTAAGACATGGTAGTCAGAAGATTAATCTACTTTCTAATAGATTTATGGTAGCTCTAGCCAGTTTCATTGCCTGAAAAACACTGACAAAGTATTTTGACTGTAATGTTTAAAAAAACACTAAATTAGATTATTCACCATACCTAGTCAGTCTCATTGCTACCTACCAGACAATATTATCAATCCCCTCAGCAGTTTACATTTTCACAAACCACGCATTCAGATGAGATAAGATTAAAGCTATTGGAGATTCTGTATTTTATCCCAAATCTAGGTCTTTGGCTCATGATTTAAATTCCAACTTTTGCATCACAACTGTTGAGTAAAGCAATGTACGTCTAACTGTTATTGTACATCTCTCTGTATGCCTAACTTACAGCATTTTCAAAGACGAAGTCTGTTTATTTCCTGATAAGGATTAAATTTTACCCTTTAATACATAGACCTTAAATCCTTTAGCAAAATACAGCAGACAAGTGTGTCTATTCTATACATTTTTTTATCAGCAAAGTTATGACGTAGCTCAAATATTTCTGTTGAATAGTTACTATTTTATAGCAAGACCTATGAATACAGGATAAACTCTTGAAAAGGTAGCTAAATAGCTCCCCAGCTTCTTTCCCTACAGAGATAAGAAACAGTAAGTCAGTTTTAGACTACAGAACATGTGCTATATCACTGTTTGCTAAACTTTATGCTGTGTAGGATTAAATTGATAAAAATCTCAATGTGAACTATAAAAGCCAAGAAGCAGCCTTTTCAGTATTTTCAGTACACTTTTTAAAAATAAAGCTTTTTATTTCTTCCTCCAATGACATAGATACTCCAACAATATGTTTAAATATAATCATCAGTGAAACTATTAAAGGGTAAGTGTGCATTACAGAAACGAGAACCCGGATTAAGTATATACTGTGAAATGTATGTGAATGTGCATGACTTGAACCAATGAACTGTGGCCTGAAATGATGTCACAGAATGTGCAGCATTAAGTGGAAGGTTAAACCTACTTGCATCTCGGTTCATTAAACGCAGTTAAAGTGCAAATTCCCTCATTCTGACAGTAGTAATCACAAGGGTTCACTTTCTGGTCACAGCGCTGACTTTTAAACCCCACAGAGCATCTGCAGAATTTCAGTAAAATAGACCTCTATAAATATTCTGCCTTTTGCTGAACAGATTTTAAATGCATTACATATAATTATGGCAAGACACACACACATACACAGGCACACACCCATAGATATAAATAAATAGTTTTTTTTTTCATGGAAAGATCTAATCTGGCTACACTGAAAAGTTTGCTCATCAAAGCTTATCAACCAGTTTAAAAAAAATGGGGCTATACAAACTTAGGTGTTCAGGAATCTAAGACTTGTAAGAAAGTAGTATTGTCAAACATTCTATGCATTTGTATTGATTGATTCAGTGTGCAATGGTCTTAAAAATGTTCACAACTGTCTTCTTAGCACGGTTAAGTATTGGCATATGCTACCACTTTTATATATTGCAAATCCATAAACAAATTAACATATGAAACTTGTTTTCCTTGAGATGCTATGGTGTTCCATATGAATTTGAAAAAGAATATATCAGTTATATTAAGAGAAAGAAAGGAAGAATCTCAAGGTTCCATAATAACTGTTCTAGATGTTTAAGCACCTGGACTACTAGACTTGCCCATCACATTTTAGTCTTACATATTACAACTGTTATCTTTTTGCTGAGATTTATGAGTCTCTGTAGTCTTCTACTAATGATATTTAAGGAGATCCAAATAACAGGTAAAAAGGGCCAGGTGAAAATAACAATAATAATAAAAGAGCCACAGGTATTTAAAGCAAAATAAGGACTATGGTGAAGTTGCATTCCACTGTCTCTAACCCCAAAGCTGCAAACATTTGTTATCAACTTCTTTCCAATAACTCAAACCTTATGGTTTTCACCTTTGCAAAGGTGCTTGAGCTTTCATAGGGAGGAACATTTGATCTGTCTCTTACATTGCTCAAGCTACAAAAGCTAGGCATTTCTGTAACCTCCTTGAAAGTCTGAATTAGCTAACACTCTCTAAAAACACTTGTGTCATGCACATCAACAAATGTTGGCTGCATCTGTATTCACAAAGGTATTGTAATACCATATCACAGACAAGAATTTACTTATTTCACTCTGGAAATTACATATTTAAGTCTAATTCTATCTTCTAATTTACCTCATTACCTCATAAATTACCTCATATAATTGGAGAACACTGTGACATCTAGGTTGGTTTAAGAAGTGGAAGACTATTCCACAATGAAGCTCTTCTGCATTGCAGAAAAGATTGGATGATTTATTATGCAAAAGTAAAAAAAGAAATAACCCAGAAGTGTGACTCAGTAGCTCAGTGCAACTCAGAGCAGGAAAACAATAATTTCTTGGTACAATGACTACTTCTGTATTTAATGTTTAGTAGGTGAAAAAGATACACCATAGCTCTCAAGAAAGGACTAGAATGTAGGCTTTACTACCTCTTAGGAGAGTACTTCACAGTCTAGTCTATACAATCACATTTTCTTTGGTATTGGATGTCTGGGCTTAAGAAAAGCCTCTAGAATTATTTTCTTAATGCTGGTGTATTTCTGCAGAAGGGGAGAGCAATCTCACCACAGAACAGCCAAGCTTCTACGGGTAGTGTAAAGGTTAAGACAGAAATGAGATACATGAACATATCCTCTGACACATAAAGGAGATATACACTGATATCATTCTCCCTGTTCTCTAACCATCTGGTTCCTTACAGAAACATATCACCACCACCTCTGACCTTTATAGAAGACTTCATCCACCTTGAATAGCAGAGGCAGACAACCATCTTGTACATTTGGATTCCATTCCAGAACAAACGCCTAAATTTAGATCTGGCCCAAAATTATTAAAAGTCTGAAAACACTTATCTTTATGTCTATATACATACAATATATAGCTTATTGTTTGATATACATATTGCAAAAATGTAGGCAAGGGTTACAGTAAAAGTCAGAAAAAGTACCAAAAGTTGCGACTACAACTGGCATATTTTATTTCCTAAAGCAATCAGAAATACAAAAACTTTAGTAATTTTCAGTGTTTTAATATGGTTTCCACAGATATTTTAATGGTATCTACAATGCAGGATACTCACAGACAGACAGGTATGTTTGTGTCTGGGTCCAGCTGACATGTACCACCATTGTAACAGTAGCCATCACATAATTGACATGTAGAGGCAATCTTTCCATTAGTGCAACTGTCATAGTTAAAAAAAGAAATTGTCACCAGTATATCAGTAAATCTAGTGAATCATGTTATAATGATCCATATATTAAAATACTAATTTTGTGATGTGTGTTAGAATTGCAAGAATTCTAGGTTTCTAACTTGAAAAGCTAGCACAGGAAGTGAAATTTTTGTACAAAATATTTTTAATCTTTCCTTTTACAAAAATAAAGTATTATTATATAAAATAATTATTCAGCAATACAGCAGCACATCTTAATTATACACTTTCATTAGTATCAATATGCCTTTTTCATTGTCACAGATACTGCAGGAAGATCACATTTTGATAGAGTGGTAAAACTAGACTGTTTATTAAATAATTCTATGACTTTTTTTTTTCCAGTCAAAGACACATTCAGTTTCCTGCTACATTATGCTACTCCCAGTGAGGAGTACTCCACCAGTTGGTTTAAAAAGGCAGGAGCCAATGGGTTCACCCAAAACTCGATACCTGTACACCCAAAGGCACTGTTCTGATGTGAGCATTTCAGGGGCTAGTTGCTCTGTCACTGATTTTATAGATTTAAAGGATACTGCAGTGTAATGGCTATCAAAGATATATTTTTGAACATAACCAATACATACGCACACACTTACTTGCATACTATGTCATTACTGTCCTTGTTTATTATGCAGTGTCCCCCATGACATCTTATACACTTGTCCACTTCACATTTTGGACCTTCAAATCGTACTGGACAGACACATTCTACGCTTCCATCATCAGAAATAGTACAGGATTCAGAATTTACACAATAATGGTGGCAAACATCTGCAAGAAACATGAACACTAATTACAAAAAGACATGAAGGAGTGTCAAATGATTAAAAAAAAGGAAGCTTTTTTCCTTTCTTTTGAAAAGTACAATAAAAACAAAATGGTAAATGAAACTGGTGGCTCATTGGGAAGTACAAGAAGCAAGGTGTCCCCCCCCCCCCCCCAAACAGATACACAATATATTAACAACATAGAAGTGAAATAGACTTATAAGTTCATAAGAGATTTTTTTTCTTCTGGATATCTAACCATTTATGGCATCATCAGACATGATACAAAGACTACTGATGAGAAGCAGAGCAATATTAATATATTTAATGGGACATTGGCTGAATAAAAATATTCTGATAAATTCACATTACCATTAAAAGCATTATGTTAGACTGAAATGGCAACAGTATTTTGAAATAATTAACTTTTATTTTCATTTGTCCACATATAAAATTTTAATGAAGTTCTAATAATATATAATGACATGACCAATAAGTTCTACAAAAAATACATACTACATACTGCCTTATCTTTATAAGCTGTGCAGGACTCTATTTTATGTAACTGCTTCAATGTCAGCAGAACTGAGATTTAAAGCAGTGAATTCTTTAACTCTTTGGAAACACCAGTAACCATCTCATTTATCTCACCTCCCTTTTATATAACATGTTGGCAGACTAAAGAAACTTCTAGATATGTTCGTATCTAAACAGTTAGGTTCATTTTTATTTATGTAAGAGTGACAACTTTCTTTTGACTGAACAGTTTTATTTTTATATCTTGTCATTTAAGCTCCTCAGTGGGGACAAATCACTTCTCTCTGTTTCTAGTACTTCAGTTCTGTGTAGTTAATGTTGTGTTGAGCTTTTGGTGGTGTTCCTGATGGACAAATGAAGTAAGTGAAAAGATAAATTGTGGTAAATGGAGTCAAATCCAGTTGGAGGCCAGTCACTAGTGGCGTTCCCCAGGGCTCGGTGCTGGGGCTGGTGCTCTTTAATATCTTCATCAATGATCTGGATGAGGGCATCGAGTGCACCCTCAGTAAGTTTGCAGATGACACGAAGTTAGTTGCATGTGTCGATCTGCTCGAGGATAGGAAGGCAGATCTGGAGGAGGATCTGGATAGACTGCACAGATGGGCTGAGGTCAACTGCATGAAGTTTGACAAGGCCAAGTGCCAGGTCCTCCACCTGGGGTGCAATAACCCCAAGCAGAGCTACAGGCTGGGAGATGAGTGATTGCAGAGCTGCCAGGCAGAGAAGGACCTGGGAGTGATGGTTGATAGTTGGCTGAATATGAGCCAGCAGTGTGCTCAGGTGGCCAAGAAGGCCAATGGCATCCTGGCTTGTATAAGAAGCAGTGTGGCCAGCAGGGGTAGGGAAGTGATCGTCCCCCTGTACTCGGCTCTGGTGAGGCTGCCACCTCGAGTACTGTGTTCAGTTTTGGGCCCCTCGCTACAAGAAGGACACCGAGGTGCTTGAGCGAGTCCAGAGAAGGGCGACAAAGCTGGTGAGGGGCCTGGAGAACAAGTCCTATGAGGAGCAGCTGAGGGAGCTGGGATTGTTCAGCCTGGAGAAAAGGAGGCTCAGGGGTAACCTTATTGCTCTCTACAGGTACCTCAAAGGAGGCTGTAGCGAGGTGGGGGTTGGTCTGTTCTCCGACGTGCCTGGTGACAGGACTAGGGGAAATGGGCTTAAATTGCGCCAGGGGAGTTTTAGGTTGGATCTTAGGAAGAACTTCTTTACCGAAAGGGCTGTTAGACATTGGAACGGGCTGCCCAGGGAAGTGGTGGAGTCACCATCCCTGGAGGTCTTTAAAAGACGTTTAGATGTAGAGCTTAGGGATATGGTTTAGTGAGGACTGTTAGTGTTAGGTCAGAGGTTGGACTCGATGATCTTGAGGTCTCTTCCAACCTAGAAATTCTGTGATTCTGTAAAATGCATCAGTTCTGAACTATGCATCTGTATTAATTCAAATTGTTCCATATTAATAAAATATTAACTTTTTTGTCAAAATGAAAAAATTCAAGTCCTTTGAAGATCAGGATATAGCTGAGGACAAGTCAGCAGCAGTCAGAAGTAGAGTATGGCAAAGCTCTTCAATGGAAAATGAAACCTTGGCCATACGGCAACTTCAGCCTTGAATGTGGAATTGTTAAGATGTTGTTTTACTTTTTGTACTTTCAACTTCAGAGCAAAAGTAAAATACCTACGCAGGTTCCTGTATCACACTTTGCATATAAACTGTTTTTAATTACACCATAGAAAGACCAAAACAAGTATCTTAGAGGCAACTAATCTTTGTAATAAAGTTATATTAATATATTTCAATAGGCATACAAACTGATCATGTTTAATACAGCAAAAAGATCATACATCTGTTTGAATAAAGCAAAACAAACAGACAACTTAGGTGTGAATCTATGCACATATCAATGGTTGTCATCCTGTAAAATTTCATAGAACTGTTATTGGCTACAAAATAATACTCTAAAAGATTGTAAGACTCTTCTTTTCCTAAAAGTATTAAGGTTTAAATAAACAAAACCTTTAGTTTATTTTGTATTTTATGATGTGTTTGAGTCTCCTGTATTGTGGCATTTTTCCAAAGTGTCAGCAGAAAACTCAAATCTGACAATAAGAACTGTTTAAAAGTAACCCTAAATTTACATTTAAATTAATTCTTTTAAACAACAATAACAAACAACAACAACAAAAAGCAAAAAACATGTTTGCAGAAGCATTCAACTAGAAACAATTTGTTTGGTTTTGAGTAAGCCTCAAGTAAATATTTTTTCTTAATCTGTATGTCTGTCTGGGCATGGTTTATGTACTATACTGTTTTCAAATACCCAATGTGTTTGCAGATAGTTATTTGTGGATCCATGCAGTTTGTTTAATACCAAGTGGGAGAGAATCACAATTACTGCTGGTTTTCCTTTCAAAGGTTTCAATTTATTTCATAGTCTCCCAACTGGAAATACATTCAGTTTACTTCAGTACAAATCCTATTTAAAGATACGCAGTAACCCATTCCCTGTTTGACAATCTTCCACTAAAACTAAGTACTTTTTTTTTTTTAATCTAGTAGGTAATTCTAAACCAGACCTTTATAACAGCTAATTTCCCTTCAATTTTGTTTAAATCTAGTCTTTTCACTGAATTATGTAAAGAGATTATGGTTTTCACATTGAACGTCCTATTCTGCAACAAGCACTATGACAATTCTCTATCTCAGTGTTATAGTCAATGCAAAGCAGGTGTAGAGAAAAAGAAATTTTTGAAAAATAGAAAAAAAAAAATCTGACCTCAGAAAATTAATTAAGTTAGGCAGAGAATCCAAGCCCTAAGCCCTGAGATTTAACCAAGAATAATACTTAGAAATCATGATTTTCAATACTATGAGCAGGCAGAAACCATACTTAAGGTGATCTTGGAGGAGTAGATGAAGGAAGAATGAACCTCAAAGCAGCACTGATGATATGCTGCTTACTAGGATTAGAAATAAAATGGTAAAGTAGCAGTTGGAGAAAGAGTGTTGGCTATTTGTGAATAAAGGATATCAGAAAAATTCTTTACTTTAACTATGTCATTATTATTATTATTTCATGAATTCCACCAGCAAAAAATAAAAAATACAAGAAGTTTAAGTCAAAAATTTTAATTCAATGATCTTATTTCTATTTATGAAGTCAGATATCTGGGACAACTCCATTTTAGGTGATTTTTCATGGAAATTCTAAAATTAATCACTTCTGAAAAAGTTTGTTCCTCCTACATGAGTAGATGGATATTGTGGAAGCATGTTCAAAGATCACTTGCATACAGATCCCATTTTCTTAGGAGTAAGAATAATTTTGGACCTAAGTTTATCAATGTGTACCACAGATAAATAAGTCAATTCACGTCAAACTTCCATTCTGTAAAACTTCTATTATAAATCCAGGTTTACTAGCATGTGAAGATTACTTACAGTACTGACATCTGTCTCCTGTATACTCAGGCAAGCAGCTGCAAAAGGGTTGATTTCCAGCAGTGACGCTGCAGGTTCCTCCATTTTGGCAAAAATGATGGCAGACTGTCTGATTGCAGTTTGGTCCTGTAAAACCTAGTGCACAGCTGCAGGTAGGCCTCCCTGTTCAAAACAAATAATGCTACTTTATGATAGAAATGCAAATTAAAATATTAATCAGTACCTTAAAGATAAGTATATTTTTCATAACAGTAGCAAGCTTTATATGAGCTTTATAAGGCTCATATAAGCCTTTATATAAGCTTGTATGAGCCTGACTTTTTCATCTTACACTTGTGCATGTATGGTTGGTCACTGGCTATTTATTTGGGAATTATTTTGAAAGACTGTCTTACATAGGAATATTTGGTATGAAAAAGCTCTTCAAATCATCTTGACAGGCTAGGTTCCACTCAGTTGCAGAAGGTATTTGTATAATCATCACTGCAGTTACTTCAGAGTTCACTCAATTATTCTCAAAAGCACAAAGTTTTGTATACATCACATGAATACACAAATATTTACTAGTACGCTAGTAAGTCAATTTTACATAACATTTTTAATAAAAGAAATATCTGTGGCTGTTCTGTTATCCTGCATCTCTAATATAATAAATACAGTAACTTAAGAAGAGTTGTCTCGTGTCAGACCAAAGCTGTTCATAAGGTCCAATATGCAACATCTGAAAAGTAGTGAAGACAAGAATATTTGTGCAGAATTAACTCCTAGTCTACAGTAGCTTATTTTAAGAGGTTTTAAAATAGTGTTTAAACCCTAATGTATTTTCCTCCTATGATTTTTACCTATTTCAATTCTCCTATTTTTTTTTACCTTTTCTAATGTCTATGAGATTTGTAGCTTTGTTACAACTTTACTGTTTTATTAAACTGTTCCACTTAAAACTACATTCTGTATCACATACACGTCTTTCCATCTCCTGAATTTGCTTCCATATCTCATTTATAATCTTCTCTTCAAGTCAAATGACTTAATGCATCCAACCAGTTGGTCCCCTTCTCACTTCCTAATAATCTAGTCTCATTCTTGTTTATTTCTTATGAAAAAAATAAAAAATCCACTCTTCTTCCCTTTGCTTTCATCATTCTGCCTTTTGGGTTTCCTTAAAGTTACTGTAAATGGACCAAGTTTAACACTGTTCTCCTTCCTGGCTTCCAAAATTGGTATGGAGAAATGCAGATTCATCAGAACCTGAGGACATTTTTGGAATAAATGCACAGACAGGACAGACTTCATTTGAATCATAAGGAACCCAACCTGCTGGCAAATACAATCAAGATCTTAATTGGGTTCCTGCAGAGAGTGACAGCTAACAGGCAAAGACTCAGAAACACCGTATCTGAGCAAAGGAGCATGGATAGGCTAGCAATAGTCCAACAATAAATAGGTATCAGGCAGAACAAAAGAAACGTGCCAGTAAGTAGACTACAGAAAACAAACACAGGAACATGAATGATATGTATTGAATAATTTTAAGAAACAAGGTGGGAGAACTGAAATGTCCAGTCTTGAATGGGTACATCAATATAATTGGCTATGGAAAATTTGAAAAAAGAAACCAACTAATGGGCTGTTATAAAATTTGTATGCATTTACTCCTTATCACATCTTTGCTCATCATGGAATAGGGCTACATGTAAAGTATTAGGGTTACAGTTAACTACAGTTAACTACATAATACACACTGTATATACATTCTACCATGCAGAAGCCCTTCAAACTGGAACTGCAGGCACAAACAGGGAAAAAAATTATTATTGGATTTTATTAGTGACTGCCCAATCCAGACAATGGTACGGCTATGGAATCTGAAAAAGATCAAAGACGGATAATGCAGTAATGATGAAAGACTCCAGTTATCCCTGTATTTACATTTGTAAGACCCCACACCTGGGAATGAGGCAGAAACTAACTTCTTAGATATAAACAATCCTGCTTCATGGAGGGGTGGGTTGGAGAGCACACAAGAGAAGCTATGCTTGACTTGGGCCTGACCAAGGACTTGGTTTAAATTGTACCGGAGAGCCAACATCTTAATTAGTCAAAAGAATTAACATTTAAGGGTTACTTTTCCATAATTATTTCTCACCTTTGTATTAATCTACCAACAAATATTTACTGTTGCCTGATTTGCTGAAGCATTATGACTTGCTCCCTTCCTGCTGTATTTTGTCTCACTCATTGTTTCCTCAGTAATTTTTATACAATCTCTGGTATAGGTATCCACAACTATCAAATTCACATTGTCTCCTGATGTTGCAGCTAAAACTCTGCAATACGAGACTCCTTTTTCTTGTCTCTGTTCTATTTAGTTGGCTGTCTCATTAAAGTTATACAGATTAAACTAAATATGCCACAAACTCCAAAATTCTCATTTTTCTTCCAGTCTGCCTTTGTTTTAATCTCATAATCATTTAGTATTGTATTCATTGAAGAATTTTTCGATGCATGTGAAGTACCCTTATTTTTTCTACTTTTTCTAAGGCATGTAGAATAATTTATTATTTTTCCTTCCCTAATTTCTCACTCTTTTGTTACATCAAGCCCTTAATGTAATTTTTTTTCTGTACTTTCTATTTTAAGCTACGCTAATTTAAAGTGTTTTGCAAATCATCCTAAAGGCCATGAGATCAGTTAGTCTCTTCCTCTAATGAGTACAGCAGGAACAAACCCATTGACTTAAAATAGCTCCAAATAGTTTAATATGCATCAGCCCGGTTATTCATATCTGTGCCCTGTGATCTAAACATTAAATCAAAGATGTTGAAATCAGATGTCTTTGTTTTTCCCCATGTATACAGTTGTATTTAAATTTCTGCCCTCGAATAGGAGCTTTTCTCATAAACCTTCATCCAAATCCATCTTTCAAATAAAATTCTGATAGAACATAAGTTTGAAAATGTTTTTTATTACTAATATTCCCCTATTTTTTAAACTGATGGACCATGATATTTTCCTAGTTTGTAAAAAAGATTATTCTATTCTTTGCTAATGTAGCCTTATAAATATGCCAAAATGCTGACAGTTATATGAAAATTTAATTCAGTATAGACTAAACATCATTTTTGTCACTGAATTTAGCATGACTTTTAGTAATGTTAATAGTTCATTGCCTATTTTACACAGACTGTTGGCATCTGAAATAATAGTAATAATAATAATGACATTTTCATCTGCCTTATTCTCATAAATTATTTTGGATATAAAGTGGTTCCAAGAACAGTTTAATAAAACTGCAGTATTAAACAAAGACGAACAATGCCACAAGTTTACACAGCACAGAATCCAAATATTGATTTATGCTTGCAAAGAAAATACTTACATTAACCAAAATGTCATATATTCTAACTAACAACCACTGCATCTCATACACAGAGAATATAAGCATTTACACTCGTTATGAAGTTTCAGGACTAGAACTATGTAGGGACAAAAGTAAAAGTTGTCTCTTAATCCCTAACTGTGCCACAACAGACATATTCACAACATAGTATAGAAAAATATTCAAAACATAGTATAGAAAAATATTAATAAGTGGCTTATGAAGTACTAACTTCTTCAAATTCATCTAACCATCTTTTGGTGTATTTTATTTAAAAAAAAAGCAAAAAAAAATCCAAAGAAAAAAATAATCCCAGTTTTGAAGTGGTTTTTTTTTTTTTTTTTTTTTTTTTTTTTTTTCAGTGCAACCCTCAAATGGATTTACTATATGTGAATAGTGTCTTTTCCTGTACCTATCACAAACCAGTACTCTAGCTTTTACCTATCCTCTTTAGTCACCTAGCATATTAATCCCAAGAAAAAAATTCTGGTTTTGACTATCTATGTTGAAAAATCTTGTCTGTAGGCAAGGAGGACAAAATAGCACCATATTTTCAACATCTCACATGAAAATGTTCCAATTCAAAAGCCATAATAATAATACCTAGAAAACAAGAAGCACATCTTTTTGTTTAAGATTTCTCCACACTCAGTGCATTACAGTGAATTGGCACACTTTGTGACTTATTATTCCTAACCCAATTCTTGGATAAACTGAATTTCTCATTACATTTATGGTATCATGAGGGATGAACTCCCCGTATCAGTGCGTATTTTCTATTTGAAATAATTATAAATAATAATTCTACACAAATGAATTGTAACCAAATAATACATTAGAGGGGACTGAAGGAATATATAAAACAAATAGCAAAAACTATAATGCCATTTCTTTGAGTGAGCAATGTACTTGTCACTATTCTCTGAAGATTCTCTCTACAGCCTCCTCTCTCTTAAAAAAAAAATACAGAAATTTTAATCTTACCTGTGAACCTGATTCCGCCCCCCCCCCCAAATAATAATAAAAGTATATGTATATTCTGATATTTATTCCAAACGTCTTGCACAGAATTTTGCGAGTTAAATAACAATGCCTTATTCTGACCCTGGGTTATATGATGTTGGTGTTGGCAGTAGGACATGAACAAAATGTGGAATTTTGGCATGAAGATGAAATGTAGTTTCCCCCTTTCTTTCAAAACAAAACAAACAAAAACAACAACAAAAATCTGTAAGAAGCTGTCAGAGACCAAAATCTTAAAATGTTCAATTAGCATAGTGGCTGTAGTTACTAGCCTACTGATTCAATTTGATATATAATAGCAAACAGCTTTTCATATTATCTTAAAAAATAGCTAATTAATATTTTAGTGCATTGTTCCTGTAATATCCAGGTGATTTATTTCATGTATCTAGTCATATATCTAAAAATCCTATTTGAATTTATTTTGTAATGAACAAAGCTGTAGGGCAAGCACTTTTGATTCATGCTATTACCTAGACCACAGAGAAATATTCTGCATTTGATATGACCACAGAAGGTATTCTGCCTTTTTTTTTTTTTCTTAAAAAAAAAAAGTAAAGCTTTTTGTTTTAGTAAAATAAACACCATTTTTATAAGCTTTATTATTATTTTTTTTTTTTTCAAAAAAATAGATAATCTAGATTAATGCCTGCACCAAGACATAGGTAATTTATTTATTTCAGTCAATGGTAAATTCCCTACCACCAATATGTGTATTGTATTTGTTATGTATGAATACGCACAATCTATTTAATTTGCATATTTCACTTGCTGTCACTATTAAAACAATGTGGCACACCAGCCTACTATAAGTAATATCGTGTCCTCTAGAGTAGTTATCAGCAGTTTGTGGGAATCACAATAATTCATTTCTCTGATGCTGATGAACCATAATTAGCTTTACTGAACCAACAGTACTGGAGAGAAGCTGTATTACAGTACATAATTAGTAGCTGAGCTGATTGGGATCAATCCCAGTAGATATGTATTCTCTCCATGTTGTGAAAGAAAAGGAGAAAAGAATCATCCCAAAATGCATTATTATAGTCTCAAAGGCTGCTCTTTCCAAGGTTGCTTGTGGGGCTTCTTTTGGGACCCCTAGATCAGCTGCACACCAGATCAGACATCTTCGACCCCCAGTAAAACATGCACTCTTCCTGCACCTTCCTCTGTCCTGGCTACAAGATGTATGCTGTGCTTTAAGCTGGTGGGCAGCTCAGCACCACACAGCTGTTTGCTCACTGCCCACCCCTTACCCACAGTGGGTTGAGATGAAGACAATAGGAAAGAAAAGGAAATAATAATAATAACAATAATGATAAAACCATGTACAAAGCAATTGCTCGCCGCCTCCTGACTGATGCTCAGCCAGATCCTGAGCAGAGGCAGCCCCACCCCAGCCAACTCTTCCAGTGTTATTGCTGAAGGATGTCCCTTAGGGCAGCCTGGCCCAGCTGTCCTGGCTGTGTCCCCTCCCAGCCCCTGGGGCACCCCCAGCCCCTGGCTGGCAGGGCAGCACGAGGAGCTAGCTGAGCAGGCCTTGGCACTGGGTGAGCCCTGCTCTGCAGCTACTCACACATCGCTGTGTTATCACTGCTATTTTCATCAAAAATCCAAAACACAGCATTGTGTGAGCCTCTGTGAAGAAAATTAACTCTGTCCCAGCCAAAACCATGACAGCATGCCCCTTGGAAACTCCCCAGTTTGAACTACTGGGACTGACCAGACATTATCAAAGAAGAATCTGTTTACTTTTCTAGTGTTTTCAGTATGCACCATCATGTTCCCAAACCATCTTGCTTTGTTTACATAACAGAACATAAAATAACAACTGCCTTATATATACATATATATGTGTGTGTGTTTAATCAAATTTTGTTTAGTGGAAATAACAAGTTTTTATTTTACTTTTTTTTCATACAAACACCATGATTCTATGTGGCTAAATATACCCTTTGTACCATAAATACAGTAAAAAGATTTATTTGTCTAAATTTGTGAACTAGTTAAATCAAGGTATTGTGTTCAAGACACTTATAAAATTTTGTTCCAACATCTTTACCATTAACTCTAGGTAAAAAGGAAGTGTATTTTTATGGTAACCTTTTTTTTTTTTTTTCAAATTCCCATTAATTTGGTACACTGGAAAGTGTTCATTATTATATCCAAACTTTTAATTACACGTCTCAGATGTGTACTTTTAATTAACTGATGACATTTTCTTTGTTCATTTTTTGTAGTTCAATACAACTGTCATAAACTTATAAATTTTAATTAAAGCTGCCCCAATCTCTAGCTATATAATGTTCACATAGGAATTTGCCAAAAGGCTTAGCAGTAAGTAAACCAACAGTGAATAATCCCTGAATTGCCAGTGGGATTTGTTTAACAAATTAACATTTGTGTGCAGATAATGAGGTTCTACAATTTACCACATCTAGCAAAGATTTAGCACAATCATGTTTTAAAAAATGAGTAATACTCTGCAATTTACTTAATTGGTTATCACATTCCTACTATATATTAGGTAGTGAAAGAGAGCAGAATTTACACATTCAGTAGAACACGCACATTGCCAGAAGTGTATCTTATATGCTGTGTCATTCCATTTTTGTTGGAAAATGATGAAAGATCTGTTTTCAGGATGTATCTACCTTGATTTTCTAGCAAGAATCCAACAATAAAGAAACTTCTCAAGTCCTACTGAAACCTCACAGCAGCTGGGCTCCTGCAGAAGCTCATTTCCCTGTGAGGCTTCTGGGCAAACACCAGCAGTATGCAACCGACCCAGCTTCCCTCAAGTAAGGAGGCATGCACTACGGCAGCTTGGATGAGCAAACACCACATCGAGAAGTCCAGCTTTTGTCTCCGGCAACCCAAAATTCACAAGGGCATTTCCATAATTCCATTGTGGCAGAAATAACAGACAGCAACTGATTCATTTAAACTGGGAAATGCTGGAAATAGAGCTGGTAAGTGGTCCCTACGTACCCTACCCTGACTCCTGCTCAGCATGCTGATGGCCTGCCATCTCCATCTGCAGCTGCCTCTGCTCACACTGGTGCTAGCCCAGAGGCACACGCTCTGCAGCTCCGCCCTGGAAATTTCCTGACAGTCCCTAAGCTTTCCAAAGGGCATGAGTGTAGAACAACACTTGTACTCCATCGAGGCTATGTGAGTTAGATAATACAAGAAAATCGATAAGGGCAATAAGATCTTCTATAAAAGACAGATTAAAGAAAGCTGAAATTATCACAGGTCATTTATATTTTGTGGGTAGGATCTAGATTGACACTAGCACACATGTGGCTGCTGCAACTTGCAAAGAAAAATGCTGCATCACTTTGAACCAAAAAATAAAATATATATATATTTTAAAAAATGGGAAAATATGCAAAATTTGATTGCAACAGTTAGCAGGACAGTTTGATGAGCCAGTTGTATAATGGATCAAAAGCTGCATTAGGAGGAACTGGTTGGTAACATGGTATGCACAGATAGGAGCAGAGTAGTAAAAGAAATTAAAATGATACTGAACTGATTTAAAATAGAAATTTTATATTTTCCAGTTGTAAGAGAATTCCCTACACACACAAACAAAAACAAACAGTATGTACCATACTTCTAGCTAGCGGACAGGTCAACCTGGTAGAATGTAACATTGGAAATCTGGACAAAACATAATGCCTACTCTTAAGTTCTACAGCCATGAATGAAAAGCAGAGGAATTCCTGTAATAAAGAACATTCGCATTCCTATGTGTTGCAATGTGCAAGGATAAAATAACATGTTCACTAATGACTCTCATATGAATCTGACAAGGCAGATCATCTCTGCCTGGAAGGCTGAGATGATAAGGAAGTAAATGAATGCTGCTCTGCTTCAGATTTCACACCCTCAGTCCAAAATGTGAATGGTATGTGCAGCCCTGCAGCTAAAAGTGTATTGACTGAATTCAGTGACTGAGTAACATGTTTAGCATAGTGGTATATTCAACTGGAAAGAAGAAACAGTTGCTGCACCTAAGGAATTAAGCTTTGTTGAGTTAATAAATTAGTTTTCAATGCCTTAGGGGCATCCAGTTTAGCTTCCCTCTGTAAGATATATAATGGCTTTAGTATACCATGGATTAGATTAAACGAGGACACGGGGACATCTCACTGACGTGTTGGTTAGTTTCAGGAAAAAAAAAAAAAAAAAGTCTGATATGGATAAGAAATATAGTCTGATAAGAAATAGAGATTTCTTCCTAATATAATATTTACAGGGTCCAGGAGCAAGGCATGCAAGGAAGATGAGATGTGGATCAATTTGAAAATTTTATCTGGAATGCTGGATGGAGTCACTTTGTTTTAGAAAGATATATGGTATTTTTTTCCATGTCTCCAGCACATGAAAGTTATGGCACAGGCTTCAAGGCATGGCTACCTTCATGAACTGGAAATGGCCGACGGGAAATCTGGTTAACTTGAAATATGATTATTAAAAATTCAATGAAACTTGGAAAGTGGACAGAGCACTACAGAATACTACTCCTATAAGCAGGTATGCCCAGTAAGAGTCATCAGAACTTTTGACATCGTAAGGACATGAGAGTCTGATGCTCTCTTTTTGCTTACAAATAGAAGCTGCAATTTTAATAGACAGGTCTCCATTAGTAATGAGAAGGAATGGTTCTGCTCTGGTCTTAGCTAATAAAGGCTTGGCATGCTTTGGCTCATTTTGCTAGGGTAAACTTCCGATGTAGTTAAAGGTTCAGATTCCCAAAATCAGGCAACTGAACATTAAATTGAGGACTGTGGTGACATCCCAGCTGGCTCTCCTGATACATTTTTGGTATGGGCATGTAATCCTGTTGGAGACCAAGAAGAAATAAGGACATCGGCATCTCCAGGCCCTCTGTAGCAGATGGGACCATGACTAACAATTCAGCAGAAATTTATTGTATAATAAACTCATATCTCTCATTTACTTATTGGTGACCAAACGTACTACACTATTTCAGCAAGACAGAGAGATTTCAGATGCTGGATTTAATAGGGAAAAAATATTCAAAATTCAGGTTACAGCATAGCTGTGTGAGCACAACTGCTAGCTGCCTGGTAAAGAAAGAACAAGTTGCTGGAGGTGAGTGAGCTCTATAGCTACTGCCAACTGCCAAAAGAAAAGGAAAAATAAAACCCCGAGGTCCAGGATTCAGAACTGAGCTGTGCTATAGGAGCTAAGTTACTAGTTATGTACAGCTTTTTAACCCCACAAAAGTATCAATTAAATGCCTGACATTTAAAGATGTGGGAGTAAACATCCTCTTTTCAGACGATAGTGAAGTTCTGCACATCATTTAAATCACCCATGATTGTCTTTCATTCACTTGCATGTCCTCACTAAACGTGTATTGATCTCACTAAATTGATACAAATCTCTGCTTATCATTTGTGTCAGTAGTTCCATTAGCTGTTAGAAGCAGTTTCAAGTACAATTAATCAACTTCAAGTTGATTGAACAAGTAATTCTTATTTTCTAATATTTAGTCGTTATTAGTGATATTAACGATGAAAAACATTATTAACCCTCAGACACTGAGAACTGAAAAATCCTTTGTTTAGCATACAACAAATTACCAGGTTTGGATTCACTTGGATTTTTGCTACCATGTCTGTAAATCAGAATAGGATCCACAGAAGCCAGTACAGTAAGTGAAACTGAATTTCTAAACTATATAAGCTAAATTAGTAAGGAAAGCATTAAGATGTAAGCCCCCTCTATCACAGAGACTAAGATTAATTCTGCTTTACAGGGAGGTCCCTTTGTGTTAAACAGACACAAACTCCTCTTCTACGGTCCAGTACCTGTACTGTCCTTTCAGTAACGAGGATGTTGGTCATTTCAACACATGGGAGAAAATGATTCTACTGCAGCACCTGACAGGCTGCTGAGAAGAGACAAGACATCAAACTCCTCCTCCAGCTGTCCTGTTTTTAACAAAATATTTAAATGTTCCTTGGAACAGAAAATAGAATTCATCTTCTGCTTTGTCACGTAATTACTAAATTTTCAAATACTTCTTAACACACTTTTCCTTTCTAGCCCAAACAATGTTTAATTGAAGTATACAACCTAGAATGGCCTACATGTTAGGGACACAGATCAATTCCCAAATATGCACATTTTGACAGTTAGAATAATCTCCCTTGAGATAAGAGAGGTGATTTCAAATTCCTTCAGGCAAACAAAGGATGTGAATTCTGATCAACCAATTCTTTCTGAGAATTAGATGAGGAAAATGCCTATTTTGTAAATACCAGTAAGATACTGGGAAAATCTAAGTCACACCACTTTGTAGCTCAAAGAAACAACTCGACATTTATGCCCAGTAGCACCTAAGACTTTAGAGGGAGAATCAAGATAGAGAGAAGGCAAGATGTGTGGGGCTTTTCCAGATGTGATTTGACTTGACCTTACAGTTTACAATTCTCTTTTGAAACCTCAATATGTGTGTCTTCATTCTGAGTACTTACATGCTCCCTTTTGTGGGATGTAGTTTCGTTTTGGCAAAACTTGAGATACGTGAAAGAAAAGCACTATTCATTATAAAGTATATGTGCAGTATATGCTGCTATATTTCATAGTATGTAAGAACAAACAAAGGAAAGAAGTTACAAAGATTAAGAAATCACAACCTAGGCATATATTCAACCATTTAAATTATGGTAGGTAAAAAAACAGAAAGCTGCACAAATATTTACCAAGGAGGGAGGCTCCACAGGTTCCTCCATTCTGGCAGTAATTATAGCAATGGTTGGTTTCACACCTTTCTCCTGAGTAACTTGGCCAGCAGTGACACCGGGGATCCCCCTTCTCATTTATAATGCACTTTCCTCCATTTTCACAGGTTAGTTTGCAGGTATCATCTGCAGCAAGAGCACACAACTGTTTTCAACAATTCCCTTTCGTGTAACTGGCAAAACAGAGTCTGCTCATATTTTAAACGGAGCTACTCATCTCTGTCAATGCGGAAAATAAATAAATAAATAAATGTCACTAGTCATAGAAAAAAAAAAAAAAAAAACAAAAACAAAAAACACACACTTAGAAGACCATGAGCCCCCACTGGAAAGGCTGTTAAGATCTCCAGAGGCAGTGGGAGCTGTACAGCAGGGCTGGAGGCTGGTATCGTACCAAGGTACTGGCATGGGCATGTCTGCTTGGCAGCTGTGCTTCATCCAAAGGATGAGACAGGAAAACTGACCTCCTGAGGACAGCACTTATTATGAATTATTTTTTGAAGCTATCATTCTTAGTTTAAGAAATTAAAAAATGAATTTTGATTTCATCTGGGGGATCTCAGAAAAATTCCCCGTCTTCTGGTAACTTCAGCATAAAGTAGTTCGCCTTTTCCTATTTTTTTTTAATCTCTTTTCCACTCTATTAACTAACACCCTTCTTAACTAAACTTCATCCAAAATATTTAAAAGGAAACTAGACAACCTTTAAATCCTCCTCATAAATTCATGTTTGCATACTAACCTGTTGCTCTTAAACTGGTCTCAGTTATATTATTTATATATTATTATATATATTATTATATATATAATCAGTGCCTGATTGTTGCACTTCTCTCAAATTAAGATGAAACTAGACAACAGATCTCAAAGTTCTTGTGGAGGACTGAGTGACACTACATGACTTCAGGTGTTTACCATAACAATAATAAATACCATATGTTTTTCATTTTTTGGTATCTACCCTAGATATATTCATCTACTGTAACAAAGCTACTTTGTACTTGGAAGTTTGAAGATGCCTCGGTATTTTATTTATTTAGGTGGTTCATTAAATCCTTTGATGTTCCATGAACCATTCTTCAGTGACTCATTATAGAAGTTGTTTAAATGGATAATGTGGCATAACTTACTGGAGAAAAGGTCTATTTTTGTTTTGCTTATCTTATCTGTTTTACTTATCATTAGTCATGAGTTTATAGAGCAGAGCTTAGTAAAAACTGAGCAACACCAAAGTACATACAAGTGCTCATTTTTATGAAACTTTCTGATTTCACATTAAAAACATCAGTTATTGTTCTCTTTTAAACCAATTCTGCAGAGTTAAGATGCAAAATTTGAAAAAAAAATCAATTATGACAGACATTATTAATTCAACAGAAAAATAAAATATCATAATGCATATTTATATGAATGAAACATGGACCATGAATTTCAAAGTTACTGTAATCACACCAAGAAATACATGCCTTCATATTTTCAAGAAAATATACTGAACCAAAAATTGCCCACAGTAAAGATTTCTAATCCAACTGCCTTTCAAAAATTTAGATATTCATGTCTTAAACATTTGAAATGTAATATATGTTAAAACTTTATGCAATGATGGTTGACCTGGAAAAACATAAAAGTTGTTATATTTTCCATCATAATGAGATTACTAAAATTTGCTACTGGTTTTGTTCTCTATTCAACAGTTCAAATTCAATAGTTTAAATACAAATCTAATATGAAATGAAGGGAAAGTAACTACAATGATTTTGGACTTTTAAATAAACAGCAAACTAGGACTGAAAGATGTAATGGATAAACCAGTTTAAAGATACAATGTTAGACTTTAACAGTGAAGGGCTTTTAATGCTGCTTTGTTGTCTGAAAGTAAATACAAGAGTCAAATTACTCTTGCTGATTCACATCAGCCAAGTACAAAAGAGGATCAGATGCCTTTGTGTGTGAGACAAGAGCAGAATGATCCCAAAGGAGAAAACAGGAAGAAAAAAACAATACAGGGGAGAAACACAGAAGAATTGTTACAAAAAGCCGAACACTCTTAATTTGAATTAGTGAATAAAAGCCTCAGGAGAAAACAGCTGAGAACATCTGAGATATGCATTCACTTCTGGAACAAAGCAAAGTAAAATAAATCAGAAATACTTCTACCTAGAGTCAATTCAATACTAGTCAGAGCTAGCAGGAACTTGGACTCAAAGACCTCTCAGCTGTTCTTTTCACTTCTGAAATGTCAGAAGTAAATAATTTCACTTGTTATAGTACTTCCAGTCTAGCTACTGAATCTAACATGAAAAAATGTAAAGGGTTACGGGTTATGTAATTTTATATATTTTCTTCTAGCTTGTTTATTTATTCTTCAGACACCTTGATTTGTCTAATCAATCTTAATACATCTTCAATAAAGAACAGAATAACTTTGATTTGTGTTTTTTCTTATGTTTTTTATAAATATGGAAATAGTTCTGTAATAATATATTTTTTCAAACCAGAAGCAGACTTCTGTGTTTTACACTGTTCTATTTGGTATCTAAACAATCTGAAAGCAGGACAGAAATCAGAAGCTAGTATATGAATTGCCATAACTTTTGCTAGTACAGCTCCCTGAGGCAGAATTTGTGGGTGGAAAAGAAGGTATACAAGGATTAACTTCTATGTCCCCAGTCAGAGCACTTGGTCTGCCAGTCATTTGCGTGTGCAGTGGACAAGTCTTCACAGAAATGTGCTGAAAGCAACACTGTGATAATGTTTCATCTCTCTTCAGAAGCAATGTCAGATCTGAATCTTTACAACATTTTCTCAGGCTTTTCATCCAGTCAAGATAGCATAAATATTCCCTTCTTAAAATGAAAAGTGATAAATATTCACCCTCAGAATACTGAACTCCTGGGAAGTGTTCCATTACTTTTGCTCATTCAGCTATGATACACATTGTCTTTCTCCAGTGCAAGTCTCTACATTTCCATCCTCTTGGTGCATATTTAGCATCACTGTTCTACAGACAATTAAATGCAATGAACCTGATGGATGCAAATCAAGTGATCTCTCAGAAATATGAAGAGGTACTCTACCAATATGAAATCTGAAGAGTAGCTTCTAAATTGAAAAAGTTGGGCCTGCTACAGTCAAGAAATAAATCACAAAAAAAATTGTTGTGCTCTGTCATTCATAATCTACTTGGGAAAAGAGAGATGGAAGCTTATCTAAGAACACACAGGAAATCACTTTCATTTTATTATGAAACCATTCTGAATGATACAACACATGTATGTTGCATGAACTCTCTCTTTAGAATGCCAAATTAAACCCCCAAAATATTTTTCATCCATTGCAAGAGATGTTGGTGAAACAGCTGTCTGGAGCAATCTGGATTCAATCTTACAGAAAGCCATTTTAGAATTCCTCACATAGTACTTATGAAGAAAAATCAATTCAACGAATCAAGACTTTTGTAGAAAGGCAATTCTATTATGCAGAATTTCAAGACTTACATCAATTTTCTTTGGTTAAAAAATCAACAACAATCCAATGAACCAGACTTTGCGTTGATTTGGGGGGGGGTTGGTCACAAGAAATAGAGCAAGATCCCTAAAGTGGTTAGACAGCTAAGTAGTAACTATGGGTCATTGAAAATAATTTTTAAATTTTACTGTATCATCAGAAAATTAAATTTTATTGAAGCATTTCTAGCTTCTGATGACAAATCACAAGTAGTCAGGCAGAAACATTTCTATCTCAGATAAACAAAGAGCTGATACTTGGAGGGGCAGCAACTGTGGATTCTCTCTGAAGACAAAGGGTGTCTAGATAGATCTGTCCTAAAAGTTGCAGATCTTGTAGAGTATCCTAATACTTTCTATCACTTACTTCTCAAACATTATCCTGTCATTTCTAGAACCTCTTAAAATCCAAGCTGGTTAGGAATTCATTTCAGCTGTATAACTACATTAGGTTTGGCCTTAAATAGAGTAGAATCATTTTAGAGCACTCTTCTTCTATGGGTAAAATACATATATATAAAGATATATATATGGAGAGATATATAGAGAGCAAGAACTCAGTAGCTATGTTACCATGAAGTCTAGTTTCTTCTGTTTTGATTTTAGTGATTATTAGATATTAAAAAAAAGGTAATTTTAGATATTTTAGATAAAAATATTTCAGTTGTTTCTTCTTCTTTTCCTTTTACTTCAATCTCATTATAATTTACTATGTTGCTCTTATGGCCTTTTAACCATTGTTGCAGACTATGCAACATATTATTTTTTTCTCATGAATGTCTCTTGTTTAATTTGAAATCCAAAACGCTTCTGACCTTTTCAAACCTCTTTTGGTCAAAATATATACACATTCATTTTTAAATATAATTTTGTATCAAATCAGCTGGAAAGCTCATTTTTATTTTGATGAATATAAACAGTTTTCTGAATCAGGAATTATGCTTTTTCATATTTAGTTTCCATTTCAAATATGTAATACTTATGATGAATAACATAAAATAACAAAATTCTGACTCACAGACAGGCTAAACTCTTGCTATGAAAAAAAAATAAAAAATGACCACTTCTTTATTTCCTGCTTCTCACACAGTTTTCAATACCTACCTAAGAGGCTCTGATCAACGCACGTTCCATTAACCAATGATTTTCCTTCCGGACAAGCACATGATGCACCAGATGGGTTGAGTAAACAGATGAATTCACATGTCAGATCCAAGCATGGATTAGGTACTGTCTCAGAAGAGAAAACATTCAAAAGTTTATTTTTGTAGTTTTTTTTTTATTGTTTTTGTTTTAGATTTATATTGTGTTAGAGAACTGGGAAGAAATAATCACAAAATTTTGAAACACTTCCAGTTTCTAGAATATCAACAGCCTGAAGACAGTGGACATTCACTCTAATGGCAGTGCTAGATTCAGACCATGATAGAATTTACTCCAGTAACAAGAAACATATTGGTAATATGCAGTAAAAACCCTCATTTGTATTCAGCTCTCTTCTAATTTTTTTATATTCCATTCGCAGTGTGGGTACACAAGGCAGGCATTTGTCCAATGTCTCTTCAAATGAAGGAAAAGGCATCAAAACCTAAATTTAACTTACATAAAGAAATATAACAAAATCTATTTTCACTTGGTACTACCAACATATGTTTTACATTTCTTCAGTTGATGGTTACTTTTAGGTTTTTGTTTATTTTTCTGAGGTGAACTTGCCAAATATTTAGCTTTAAGTAATTATGCTTACTCACAGTCCATTTGTTTGTAGCGATGAAAAATCAAGGCACTTTTTGCTTTATCAACATCCACACTTAGGTATTCTACAAGGCTCTTGCCAAATTTGTGTACTCTAAATGCACCATTTTTAGGACCTGCTCCATATATGTAATCCTCAAAAATGTCAATTCTATGTGGATGCAGTAAACCTTAAATAAGAACAATACACACAAATATATATTCATATACAAATAGTAAACAGCTTTATTTTAATAATAACTTAAATTGCATTGCAATTACAAGCTAAAAGGCATTATTATTCAGCGTGTGCACTTTTACCCACAAAGATTGCCTTTTAAAAAGCATTCTTCTTAAAAAGAATTCTTTCCATACTATGAGCAACTGAATGTGTAGCTTCATATTAGCTTTCCACACAGTTCAACCTCAGAAAATGGTTGAACATGGAGAAGCAGGGAAACCCTACAGGAAAGACCAGCTGATAAAAGACTACCTTTTATACTACACATATTTTAATCCATAATAATGGTAAATTAATGCAAAATAAAATGCAAAGCCTCTACCAATTCCTCATTTTTAGCAGCTAGTACCTTCCAGAAGCCTCTGGTGAATTCCAGGCCAGTGGTTGAGATGCTCTCTAACACCAAATATAACATCATCCCAATGAAAATCCAATACCAACTGCCAACTAAGCATTCCTCAGCGTGCTTTCAAATTTTTGAAGTCTTTTATGTTCTGACTTTCTACTAAAGTTTCATAAAATAATGTTACATATATAATCAAATTATTGAAAAGCCAACATGCAATTGTTTAAAAGAAAAGTTTGCTTGATCAGAATCTCTTTTCTTCTCAACAAAACTTTCCCAACTGACATTCTTTTAGTAGAATTCTGTGATTGTTAACTGACTGGAAAGCCAAATTATTATTTTCTTCCAAACTGACTCTGGTCAGATCTCATCACAGTCTCCGTGACTCCCCTCATGAAGGGGAGTGGAGAGGCAGATGCTGATCTTTTTTTCTCTGGTGACCAGCAATAGGACCTAAGGGAAGGGTTTGAAGCTGTGACAGGGGAGGTTTGGAATGGATATTGGAAAAGGTTCTTCACTGATAGGGTGGTTGGGCAATGGAACAGGCTCCTCAGGGAAGGGGTCACAGCACCAACCCTGCCAGAGTTCAAGAAGCATTTGGACAACGCTCTCAGACACATGGTCTGATTTTTTGGGTGGTCCTCTGATTTTTTGGGTGGACCCAGGAATTGGACTCGATGATCCTTGTGGGTCCCTTCCAGCTCAGATATTCTATGTATCTATGAACTTTACAATTCCTATGCAATGCCAAAAGCTCCAGTTTCTAACCAGTCAAGGTGCTTCTGTTGTAATGCAAATTCAAATGAGGCCACATAAATATTTCTCACAATGGTATTTAACAGTAACTAAGCTAACTATTAGGTAACAATCTTGGAAATTTGCATATATAATTCTGTATTTGTTTCCCTAAAGTTTAAATTTAAATACATATTTCTTCTGATAATATCTAAAGTGTTATCTACAAAAAAGCAATGAATGTTCGTTCTTAACAGTGAATTTTTTTTTTTTTTTTCATAGTTTCTCAGTATAGTAAAATTTTTGCCCAATAAAACAGAAATGAAGTTACATAAATCATCTTCATACCTTGTTTAGTGCTCACGGACACAACTGAATCAGAACCATCAAAAAGAACACTTCCAATAACAGATAATTCAAAATCAGCCCAGAACAAACGCTGACTGAACTGATCAACTACAAGACCTAAAAAGAAAAAAGAAAAAAAAAATCAACCAAGTATATAAAGGTTGAAAAATTTTGATTTTTTTAAATTAAATATACAGTTTTCTATCATTCATATTCCAGTGATAAAGATGACAATGAAAATAGAGGCTTGGAAACCAAGGAATAAAATACAGTATCTGCAACTTAAACCTTCCTTGAGTCAACTGGTTTCTTTTATTTTCTTAAACTTAAACATCCAAGGTCAGTACCTCGGCAAGTAGGGATATCTACCAGTCCAAGTTACTCTAAGGGGATGCTTAAATAATTAATATGTCATTTTAAGTCATCTCAAAAGCTTCAACCTGTAACAATATTTGAACCATAAAAGAATTTAATTCAGAGCTTCTTAAGTTATGGTGTATTTTTAATAAGAATGGGAAAAAAGTATTTTTCTTCCTATTTATGTAAGTAGGTAAGTCCAAAAAAATAAATGAAAAGAAATTATACATAACAGCAAAAATTCTCATCTTAACGTCATAAATTAAATTAGAGGAAGTAGAGGATGTGTGATGTATAGACCAGTGAAGTATGTTTCTATGTGTAATTCTGTTAAAAAAAAAAAAAAAAAGTCTTTAAAAGAAACAGACATACTGTTAAAGATAATTCAGACATACAGTTAAAGAGAATAATTTCTGGTGAAATATCATCACAATGTGTCAACTCTGTGCGTTATAAGGTACTTGTAATAGAGAATATTTTAGAAATAGTCCCCAGTCTCCAGCTTAAAATTATTTTTTTGCATTTTAGTAAGACTACTTAAATATCAAAAAAAAAAAAAAAGCCCTCAATGGTCTTTCACAATATCAGAGAGAACACAAAGTAAAAAAAATAAAAATAAAAAATTAGAACTATATTTTAAGATCTGTGTATCTGACATGCTCACAGTGCTTTATAAAAGAAGCTCAGCAAAAAATAAGCAAGAGTTCTGATAAACTAAATTATAATCTCCTTTCATCCTACTCATCAGAATCTACTTACTGAATTTATTATTGACTATATATTATTGTGTTTCAAATCTGCATAGAAAGGAGCATTACCTTCTTCTCCTCAGAGCTTTCCTTATCACGGATATAATACCTTAAATTGTCATATTTCAATCTAATCATGTCAATAAAGAAAGGGTATGACGTCTGTGGGGTGAGTGTAATTTGCATATACAACTCCATAAACCCACCTCAGCTAGGGACTTAGAAGTCTATTAAAATATTACTACTTGTGGTAGTGATAGTGTCAGCTTCTAACTGATGTTTAGATATTCAGACGGTAACCTCTAGAAAGAAGCCTGTATTTCAATAGATATGCATAGTAAAGTTGGACAACCCCTAATTTGCAATACAATAATTACAAATTATCATTGTATGCCTGTAGAAACATCAAATATTGCATGAGAAAATGGGTTGCAAACACATCATTTATGGTTTCAAGACAGGATGCTGATATTTAAGAGGGGACCATTTCATTATTGATTTATCATTTCCTTTGTCAAAAAAAAAAAAATTACTTTAATCCTTACAATGGTAATTCACAAGATCTCAACATGTAGTGTCAAGCTTCAAAATACTTCTGTAAAATACTGAGATAATTAAGTTGTTTCTTCTTTGAACACCTAAAACCTCATTTTATATTATTTTGCAGAGTATTCAGGAAACTAACTGTAACAGGCTGTAAGACTTCACATACGGTCTTAGAAAATGTGTTTCTCTGCTAACTGGTGTTCCCTTTATTGATTTTGCTTGTCAAGTGTTATTGAACAAATCATTTTTTTAAACTGATTTTATATAGTCCTTTGGTACTGCTTTATAAAACTAACCAGTTAAGCTTTGTTACAAAAGTTTAAGTCATATCAAGATACATTGTTTGAAAAAAACAACTAATTTTTTTTACGAGTAAGCTGCACATCAATAACCTAAATATATATGAAAAAGTATACAATATTTATTTACAAACTGAGAAATGAGAATTCAGCCAAAAAATCCACAATGAATTAGCAAATGCCATGTTATTAAGAAAAATGTATAAGCTGCATACCTGTAGGTCTTTGTAAATTCTTTTGAACCAATATCCTCCTCAGTGTACCATCCATAGATGATTCCTCTATGTGAGAGCGATCCCCAATAACCGTCCAGTACATCATCCTAAAAACATTACATATCAAAAAAAAAAAAAAAAGCCTACACTAAACCTCAGAACACTTTAGAGATACTGTTTCTTTTATGAGCAACCTACCTGAAAGATGGGAGATAGAAGACCCTGATTTACATACAGGTAAACTGAGTGGCAAGTTTAAATAAATGACTTGGAAAAATTTAGACACTAATGGATATAATTTTGTTTCTCTTAATTTGCAGTGTTGTTTGAATTACCAAAAACAGAGTAATGTTGAAACATACATACCCCTTTTTAGGATTTACAGCAATTGCATATGGTTCTCCTGCGATACTTGTAAGGAGTCTTGTACAGTTAGGTCCATTCAATTGACCTACATTGATGGAATATCTCAGACTAGTCCAATGAGTTGTATAGTAGCTAAACCAATGCATTCTGGAATGATCGGTCCAGTAAATATTTCCAGCAATCCAGTCAACAGCAATGCCCCTAGGTCTTTTGAATTCTGGACACTAAAAGTAACAAATGTTAAAGTCAGACTTAATGAAATGATCATTCACAGCAGCTGTATAGTCACAGATTTGTATTGGCAAGGAACTTTTAGCTTTAACATATATGGTGAAAAATTTAAAAACACTTCAATGGAAAGACAAGCTCCACCTGTAGAAGTAAAAGCAGTGGAAGCAGGCTGCTCACAGTTCTATTCAACATAGAACAAGGCAATAGTTCAAAACAACTGTTTCATCTTGTTTTGGGCTACTTACATTATGAAAACAGCACTCAGGCATGAGCTACATGATCCACTAACTCTGAAGCAAATAAATGTTATATATAAAAATTCCAAAGGAAAGTAAAAGAAAGAACTGATATTATGTATTTATTACACTCTATGATGAACTACACTATGAAATCCCATCCAAAACTCCATCATTGGAAATGTTTTTTGAGATATGGCACCTCAGGAGTCTGCCAAGGAAAAATGAAATCACTGCATTCAGAACAGTGCAAAAAAATACTTCTGTATTTTGCCCAATATTGGTACGCAGTAGTAAAGAAGCTATTGAAGCACTTTTCCTCCCTTGCTGTTAACTGTAACAATTAAAACTAGAGCTATTCAATTTCATTTACAAGAGCCTTGACTGTTTACATGTTTGAGATTATAAACCATCATATCTGGTTTATATGAAATCATATCTGCATTTTGCAGTTATGATTAAAGTCTAGATCCCAAAATATGGTCCTAAGGGAATAAGATCATATTGCAAACTGGAGATACATATGGGGAATATTTTCTTAAATTTACTAAAATTCCTGAAGAGAGAAGTAAAATATATAAAATATGACTACCCAGTTATTTCTCACATGAATGCAGTTTACCACCAAAAATTAATACTTGCATGAACTACATACATATAACAATTGTATACCGGCTTACATATAATTACATCAAGTTAAGCTATGATTTTTTTTTAAAACACACACACACACACACACACACACACACACACACACACACAGAAAAGAAAAACACAGAAAGCTATTTGGCAAATGCAGCAATGGAATGTTAGTAAACTATGTAACTGAAATCAGTAAAGAAAATCCTAAAATAACTTATTTTTCTTGGGTATCCTTAATACCACAAAGACATTTGTAGACTTTTTTTCTCCATCATAAAATAAAGGTCATTTCAATCTCTAGGTGAAGTAATAGGACATGCAATGGTGAATTTAGATAGCCTGCTGTTTGTAAAATTTTAATCCTGCAAAAATGTCATAGAATGCATGTTATAAATGTAAACAGAACCCTGACTTCCTATTTAGATGAATATTAAACCAGCAAAATCAACCACTGAATTTACAAATTGGTACTTCTTTAAAACACAGGAATTATTTAGTTAAAATAATACTTCATAAATCTTTTTACAAAATGACAATACAAGCAGGATATACTTTAAAAAATACAACAAAAATAAATTATTATTTCAAGAAGTGTAGCATCTGAATGCAACATTTTTTTTTTTTACTTGTTAAGTTATCCAAGCATAGCTCAAAGGATTTCAAGTAAAAGACATTATACCTGAAAAATTTAGTTTCTTTTTTTAAAAAAATATTATTATTATTATTATTATTATTTTCTGATAAACTTTCATTGCATTTTTAAATCTAAGATCCTCTTAATCCGGGATAATATTCATGAATCTGTGTCTAGAAGACTCTCATGCCTGGAGATCTCCAGTTACTATTTTGGAGACCATTAAGATTAATGACCTACCTGGAAGCACCAGACTACAGTGCTGGAACTACACTGGCCTACACTGGAACCAAATGTTCTTTTGGGACAGCAGCTACCATGGCCAGCCATGTCCCTTGCCTTTCTTTGGACTGTTCATGAACTGCTGTTTAGAGTAAGACTGCCATTTTTTTTTTTTTTAATTTTTTTTTAACCTGGTTAACACATCATGCAAGTTCCCATGCAGTTTGGAGATACAGAAGCGAAATTCCAGTAACACTGGGATTCATATTACAGATCAAATTAACAAGGAGATAACCATAACAAATGGAAAGCAGACATCTGGTGTAACAGCTTAAAAAGAGAGAATAAAAAAACCCTAGCTGATGCTACTGCCCTTTAATTCTCAGTTGTGTTCATTAAGTTTCAACCTAGCTATATCATGTTTCTGATGTCTTATGCAACTTCTTGTACTGTATAAGAAAATTACTTATTGTAAATGAGCTTTTACCTAAATAGGTTATTTGGATTATGTTAATTTTAAAGAATGATTTTTGCATACAGAATAAGGCTGAAAATACAGGAACAAAATCTTATTTTCTATAGTTCTTTCAGTCCACTCTGATGCTGAATATATTTTACTACAACTTATTAGAAAATCTGGGATTTGAAGCCTGATAACCTTTTATAACATGTTAGTTTCTGCACATCTACTGAACATGTCAGCCTGACCATTTTTTATCTGAATTGTTGCCTATCGTAAAACATCTTTCAAAGGTACATAAATAAATAAAGCTACAGTAACAACTCGGATTTGGAAATCATTTTGATATAATGATAGATTACATATAGAAATCAATCTCTGAAGCTGAATTTGATTGGAAGAAGTTTATGTTACATATACAGCAGGAACTCATCACCTTGCAATGCTCAGCATTTTAACTAGGAAAGAAAAATTAAAAATGTAAGTTCTATCATAAGTACATTTGAAGAAGTATTTTTGCTCTTTTCTTTGGAGATGTTTTTGGTATTGCATTTCTGTAGAAAAAGAGTAAAAGAACGATTTATTGTTTTTTAATGTATCTTGATTAAAAATAATATATTATCCAATAATAAATAGCAATAAAAATAAATTAGAAAAGATGATACTTGAAAACTCTTAGGCTTTCACTTCTGAAAACAGAAAATTTCCTTAACAGATGAGCATCCCAGCTCATTCACCAAACCACTGTTTGTACAAGTATTCACTTGAATATTGGCAAGTATTCACTTGTACACAAGTAACCACTGTTTGTACTACACACATAGGATCATTAAAATAATACATACATAGGATCATTAAAATAACGTATCTGTCTGATACCAGAGAGGCTCTCCTAAGGTCATAGTTAAACATCCATACAGAGCTGCCGCTTCAATGTAAAGCCGTAACTTAATGCTGTTACCTTTAAGAATAGTAAAAACATTCTGATGATCAGCACAACTAAAAAAGAAGCAGAAAACCTGTTACTGTTCAAATCAGTTAACAGCTGAAAAGACCAGTGTAGATATTCCTTAAATATTCTTTGAGCTTGAATATCTGCTGTTGTTATCAAGTATTTGCACAGGAGCTCTCCTGTACTGGTGTGTAATGGAACATCTCAGTATATGGATCTGAGCAGGATATTTTTGTTTGTTTGTTTTTTAATAGTATTTATTAGCACTTGGAAGACATATTCTGCATAATTAATATACCGTGAGGTAAAAATACCCAGGTCAAATCCAGTAACCTCATGAAACACGTACGTCACAGAAAATATTTGTGAGGGTAACCTGGAAAATTTTTGTAAACCAAATATTATCATTTTATAGATTTCAAACTACTGTCTGCAGACTTAGATACTACTTTTACTTCATATAGTATGCATGAACAGAACATATTTAAGCTGTGGTATGTTTTAGCTGGGATTAGTAGAAACATGAATATTTTTTGTAAATGAGAGAATATTGGGTTCTCACATTTTGCACAAAGTATATTTAGAGAAAATAGTCTAGAACTTGTTTCCATTTAAAACAATGGTCTGAATTCCCTATGACCTGAGGAAAAGTTGGGAGTACATGGGTAGATAGCTTTATCAGAGGAGTGGTTAAGGATCCTCGTTAAGTTCTCAGAACAGGGAGCCTGGAGCAAGCTGCTAATATACTGATTAAATACATTGCAAAACCTATGCTTTTCTTCCTATTATACAGCACAATTATTTTAATGTTCAGCTTTGTGTTCTCTTCCATGAAAAAACAGCACTTGAATTTAAGTGGCAAATCACTGTGTTGAATATTCACCTCAAATAACATATATCCTCTCTCAAAGGATTATACCAGTAAACAGCTGCACCAGTTATCATCAATTCACTTGTATGAACTTGATCAGAATGTAATCCTCTTCTGTATCTGCCAATAAACTCTGAAGAGTTGATATTTACTATTTCTTTTAATGCTTCAATTTCTGCCAAGTTTAAACCCCTTTTCACAGAAGAATATAAGAGATACTCAAAGCTGTTCTCTGAGGAAGGCTCTTGATATGCTAATTCCATGGAGCAATTTCAGTTGAGATGTATTTTCTGCATTAATGCAATTACCTGAAAATGCAGGTGAGTTTGTTCAAGTTTGCCATCCTGATTTACATATCAAAGTCTAGATATAAAAGTTATAATGTAACCTTTGAAAACTTATCCATTAAAAACTTGAGTTAAGTATAAGGAATTTTCAACCTTTTCAAAATCAAAATTTAAGTGACAGTGCTAAAGCAACACTATAAATTAATTAAATCACTGATCTGCTATATATATGGCAGTAGTATTTGAGTATTAAGGAGATCATATTCGGAAAATATTCTGAATAGGTTGATGCAGTAGGAAATAAATGCAAGGCAGTTGGAATTAGGTGATCTTCAATGTCCCTTCCAACCCAAGCCATTCTGATTCTATGATAAATGAAAGGTGTCCAACTTATAGTCATATATACTCAATTCTGTTCATTTTCCACATATAGATTTGTAAAAAGCTTTGTATGTCTTGGATGAAGCACCTTCATAAGCATCTACTGGCCTGAATTGTTAGAGGAAAATGGTATATAAAGAAAAGCATATTTTTTCATGCATCACTGGGAAAGCAAAGCTGTATTTTAATAATCTCGGCTTAAGAGGAAGTGACTAGAAAGTATTCTGGCATAATGGCAAAACAGAAATTAAAAAAATAATAATAATTGTAAGAACATTTTTAATTTATTCATTTAAACATGGAGACAATGTTGATTCAATTAGGAAAATTTCAACCCCCGGACTATTAAGAAGTCTCAAGGAAGTTTATGTTCAATTTTATGGACCCATAATAAAGCACAGATCCATTAAAGATAATGTGGGCCAACAGACTACACTTATCCTTGTAGGAGTTGACTGGATATTAACCACAAAGAAATAAAATAAATCAATAAAAACAACAACAACAAAGAAGCCCAACACATTAATTTCATGAGGCTTCAGAAGTTTGTTATTTTCTGTACATAAGGAATTTGATACAGAGATTTGTCTAGTAGGATTTCTTAGGTACAGGTATCTGTCACTTTCATACGAAAAAATAAAATCACAGTAGAATTACTCCACATTTTCAGTGAATAATTGGATTCTCAAAGCCCCAAAACTTGAATGACATACGTAACCAATAGAAATGCTAGGAATAATCTTCTGTTTTAGATCTACTTCCCACACATATGCCATCATAAACAACTGTCCACTGGTGCCTGCATCCTCAGGGTTTCTGCTCAAAGGTCAGAAATGTCATTCACTTGCAAAGGTAATTTTCTTGGAGGAAAGGTACTTAGAGCTGGTTTCAGATGTGCAAGATTTGAATGACAGATGAACGATTAGATTGCTGTTGCTGTTGGTGTTTATTCTACTGGATACAAATCATCCATGTAATGCAAGTTCATCCCTGTTAACTGTCTTAATTTTAAGGAAACAGCTAGAAAGCTGTTTCTAGAAACCTCACTCCTACTGGCCAAGAAAAAAAAAAAAAAAAAAAAAAAAAGATAACTGAGTAACTCTCCTTCTGCCATCACATTATCACATTTAATAGCCAGAAATCTAAATTGATAGCATTGTAGAAACACAGACAAAGATCATGTTGTTATTTTCAGTTCAGCACTAACATATACTCGAGAATCTTCTACATATAGATTAGCTAAAATGAATATCAATCTGCACTTCATTTGTTCCTAAGTAAAGACTGCTTGAAATTACCCTAGGTTAGAAAAACCCACATTTCTGCAGCAAAAGGCAAAGTGACATTTATACTCATTCAAAAATAACTACACAGTTAAATAAATAAAGAAATAAATACTGGTTTCATTTTCAAGTTTTTCTCATAGATTTTCTAATATTGTTGTTTACCTGGTCACTATGGAAATCAGGCCTCTCTTTGGACTATCTAAATTTTCTGTTTTCCAAGTATTTGAAATTCATAGCTTTCTTTAAACCGTATCACTTATACATATTATATCCTCTCTTTTTTCCTCCCTCTTAACAACAACAAGTTTTTATATACCTTCCTAGTACACAATATTTCCAAGTTTCTAACATATTGATTATTTCTGTGTAGAACTATTTTAAATATAGTTGTGTTCTCCTGTAGCCATGATGAAGTCTGTCAGAGTCTTGAAAGGAAAGGCATAATAATTTAATTCAAAATATACTATTTGAATAAAATAATTATCAAATAAGAATTTTAGCTTATTAAATCATTATGTTATTACAAACAATTGGAAAAGAAAAAATAAGTGGAAAGATATTTGTTATTTGTAATCTTTGGGTCTGTTTACTTACTATCAAGCCACTGTTACTTTGCCTTCTCTCTCGGTCATTAAGTTTTTTGTAGAAAATTCCTCCAGGATTAAACTGAGTACTCCAAACAATCATGTTCCCTTGAAAATACGCATCCATTCCAGTTATCCTTGAATTATGTTCAATATGTGATATTTGTTGATGAACATCACTGTAGTTGAATGGATATGCAAAACCCAGGATGTCAGTGTCATTAGCAACATAGAGAACTTGATCTTCAGAGCCTAGGAATTATTATAATGAAACAAAAATAAGGTAAATGTCAACTAATGCAAAAATCAGTTGTTTTCACTCAAGTAGCTTTTTGGTGTTTATCTGAGCATTTATGTTAAAAAAAAACACTCATACTCTGGACAATAATTGCAATTCTTCATACTTTGATACTGTTGTATGAGTTCAGTGCTCTCCAGACTCACACTGTGATTCCTGACACTGTATATTTCAAGGAGTGTGTAATATTATTCATATATCCATAACCCATATCAAGTGCTACACATTTTTAAACGTATGTTGTGTCTAAAGGGTCCTAAACAAACACAAACATGCCAATAAGCATTATTTTAAAGTACTCTAGTATCTTTAGTGAAGACAGTGAAGCTTTAGAACTGACTACAACAGAAGCAAACTGGACTAGAGTTGCTATGGAACATGCACAGTAATGCCTTACATCTCAGCATTTCAGACTGTGTTTATGGATACATGTGAGTATGCAATATTTATGGTTATCTAGTTACCATCTAGATTTGGATATCATATGTGTTATTCATAAGAAAGGTTATTCTGAGTTGTATTGAGAATTGTGTGTATTATTCAAGAAATATTTATCTAAATATTGATTATATATGCAACACATCAGCACTACCAATGATGTACATAATAAATGATTTAGCATAGCCCATTTATTATAATTTCTGTAGCCTTACCTTTTGCTACACAACTGTTATTCCTCTCCTTATAATTTTTCTCACATGCACATTTGTATGACCCTTTAATGTTATTGCAAATTTGGGAGCAGGCACCAAATACCATACACTCATTGATATCTGTGAGGGAAAAAAATGTGGTTTATGAATCTATAGTCTAATACTATCTATTATTTAACTGAACATCCTGGAAAAATGCAAATGAAGAAAATGAACTCATAAGTATCAGTATATCTTGCAACAGTGAAAGGAAGCTTTCTGCATTTATTACTAACATTATTCCCACTGTAATCAACACACCTCAGATAGACATATATATATATATATATATTTACGATTTCTCCATGCTTCTTATATAAACCTATAATCATTATAACTTGAAATCAACTTTGAGAATGAAAATGCCTGCTACAATTATTTCCAACATATCTACCTCTGTTAGACAAAAAACTAAATGATCACCTGTTATTGGACAACCTTCCCATGTATAGCATTTTCTCAAAAGTCAAATAATGAAGCTTTTTATTCAAGAGTCTATTCACTTTGGCAGTCCCATTGAAGTGATCTGCACCTTTTTTCTGCAAGTTACTGCTCACCACTAAAAAAAATAATTCTTAAACTATCCTTTGGAAGGTAGAAGTACTTATCCTTAATTATAACATTTTTTTTTTTTCTGCTCAGTGTGGCATCATAGATATTAAGACATCTTTTGTAAGGTATTTTACCTTCAAACTATTTATCATCATTTCAATTTTCAGTTTTATGCATCTTCATTATTTTTAAGCATCCAAAGTATTCTCACATATATCTTTAAAAACCAGTCCTAAATGGTCAGTGAAATATTCTATTAGACCATGAATCATCCATTAAAATCTTAAATTAGAAATTCATTTAATATTTGTCCTGAAACTTTTGACATTTACAATCAATGTTAATCTTGATAACTTCTCCAGGTATATGCACAACTCTACATCCTGTAAGTCCTTTCAGTTTCTCATCTCGGTTTTTAAATCTCACAGCTACAAAACAGCTTTGGAAAAAAAAAAAAAAAAAAAAAGTGATATGCTGATATGCACTTCTCTAGCATAGAAAATGGACTACCCAGCTGACTTTTAATACTTTACAGTGAAAAGTAATGGAAAAGGTACCTTCACATTGTCTATTTCTCTTGTTTCTCTGAAATCCAGGTTTGCATTGACACAGTAGGGATGTTTTTGTTTGATTACAGTATGCATCATCTCCACAAGGATTCACATTAGCTTCACATGTATATTCGGTGACACCTAAACATTAAAAAAAAAAAAAAAGTCTAAAAAAACCTGATAGATGTGTTTATCTGTTAAAAATAACATCAAAGTGACAACAACAAATGTGACAAATTTATCTTTCCATTGAAAGATCAAGGTAGATTTTAAACAAATATATGACATTACAGCATTTACCTACATATGCATATAAATTGACACTATTTAGTTGAAATATTTTGCTTCACACCAATAATTTAATACCAAAATTTATCTTGCTGCACTTAAAAAAAGTGCAATCCATTTATAGCTGATCTACTCCAAAAAGAACTACTCTAAACGCTCTAAAGGCTATTGCAACTTTTCCTTCCTTTTGTAGTACATCAGATAGAATTAAAATCAAATAACAATTAGCTGTCTTTTTTATTTTTTATTTCTTTATATTTTGTTTAGATACACTGTGTGGGTTATTTTCATGTTACACTTCAATGCTGTTGAAAAGGTTTTCAATGGATGAAAGTCTCAGTTTATTCTTTATTTTCTGCTACAATCATGAAAATAAACTGTCAAAAAACTCACTTATTTTGCAGTCTTGCTCATCTGAACCATCTCCACAGTCATCAAACCAATCACACTGTAGCTCCATTGGAATACATTTCTTATCATTACAAGCAAATTCATCTTTTTTACAAGGTCTTGTTTTATATGCGATTTTATCTATGTAATTACAAATGAGTAAGAAAAAAATAAATCAGTATTTAGGCAGTATTTAAGCTTTTCAGATTATTTTAGACACATGTAAATTGAAATGACCATGAAGCATTAAGCAACCATGAATTATTTCAAGCTTAATTTCTTTCAATTTCAAACTCTGATCTACTAACCTCCAGTTAAGCTTTACTGAAGGACAAGCAGATCTCTGTAACAAACTTTGCCTTCAGGTTGTTTTCTTTGATCTGAATGCCTTGAAAGGTAATGTCACCTACCACAGTGATCTTCATCCGAGTTATCACCACAGTCATCAACCTCATTGCAAATCTGTTCGGGTCGCAGACAAACCCGGTTGTTTCTACATCTGTACGGCCTTGTTGGAGGGCACGGAAATTTTACTGTAAATTAAAAAAAAAAAAAAAAATCAGCTAGCATTCTTGAATCTTCTTTAATGTCTCCTTATCAAGGCAATGAGCAGGCATGGGATCACAGCTGTCCTTGAGGTATGAATGGTACTTTTTATGTTCTGGTACCTAATAAAAGAACACTTGAGCAATGTTTACAGTGCAAGTTTTTCATTTCAAGAACAAAATTATTTTGTGTGATATGGGCAATTACACTTTTTTTTTTTTGAGAATCATTAAATATGACAAATAAAATAAAGGAAGTAACAAATTTAATGCTGATCTATATTTCAATGTAGAAATAACTTTTTCCCATCTATGCACTTCCTCTTAGAAGATTATTTTTTTCACAAATATCTGAAATTTTACAAATAGAAGTAACAATGGAAAACTATCTAATTGGATGTGCTCAACAACTATTTGCATTGATGATTCCATAGATTGTTGTTCAACGGAATGTTAAAGTTAATTATAGCCGTAAAAGTTCAGTATAGCTGTAAAAAATATTTTCAACATTAATTTTATTAAACTTGATTGAACTCATTATGAACTCATTGTAGCTGTTAATCTAGCTTATTTTTTTTTTCCAAGAACCCTGAGAATTTCAATTTTACAGTGTTTTAGTTTCATAAAATTTCCGTTTTATAGTTTCTGTGAAGCTATTTTATTCGCAATCACAATGGCGGGCATCCTACAAGCAGGAGCACACAGTGCTTGATTTTTTTTTTTATAGATTTTGAATGGCTCATCCTGTTTTCTTAGCTATCCTCCTTATTTTGGGACAGTGGGACCTTCCCCTTATCTGCTTAACATGCTCCACACTGCTATGCTGCATGGTCACTTTTGAAAATGCAAAGTTAGTGGAATTTTCCACTGCAAAAACACCTTCTATTGCAAAAACACAACTTCGTTTCTCACACTATCTAATAGGTGATGTCTTTTGGTTTGTACATTTTTGGAAAAAATGGCTTTGCTATTTCTAAAGTTTTGTGATGCTAGACTTCTTTTAGTAGAGTAAAAAATTCCTCAAGTTAATTTCTCTGTAATGTCATGATACATTTAGCGTTTGTTACAGAACTGTTGTTTTTAGAATAAACAAGTATACATCTACCAGATAGACAAAACTTTAAAAAGGTATGTAAGTAATTTATTATTTGACATCCACCCTATAATTTTAATAAAGGTAAAGACTGTAAACTGAAAAAAGAAAGAGGAGGGGGAAATTACATCCAGCTCCTCTGTCCAGAGTTTTTACTGACACAGGCAACAGTATAACACAATATGAACTCAGCATTCAGAAAGTATTACTTTACTTGTATGCCCACATTTCAATATAATTTTCTAAAGATCAAATGAAGAAAACTTAGATGTGCTTATCTACTTGGGTATTTACACGTTATTTCTAAATCACTTACTGGTGTTACAACATTGAAAACATTGAAAAATTTAATGCCATACCACACATTTCAGCAACTTCATCAGAGTTATCTCCACAGTCATCCTCTCCATCACAAACCCAAAAATGCAGTTTGCAGAGAGAATTGTTGCACAAGAACTCATCGGCTCTACAGATACTTCCCCCTGGAAGGAAAGAAAGAAGACAAACAAACAAACAAACAAAACACAGGAAAACAGAAAGACCAAGAATGAATGTCAATTCTTGATAAAATCAGTAACATCATTACACATACTATCTGCAAAGGATGACACGTAATGTAACTACATGAACAAATCCCACATGTAAGAGTTGAAGAAGCAGAGGGAAATACTTATTGTACTATCTCCTCCTTGACCATATGCTTCTTCCACTTTCTTCTCATGACTGTTTAATCTAGCAATTTCCTATTTGGCCTGACTAGAAAGGGAAGTTACCAAAGAAAGACAATGAAAACTCACCAGCTATAAACTTCGCTATTAAGGTAGATCTAGACATAAAGGTACAGAGTAGATAAGACTAGGTGACCTCGAAAAGTCTATTCCTTTCCATAACTTCTGAAATTTCTCATTGGGATATTTAGCAGACACAAAACACATCAAGAATATTTTTTCCATACAACGTCGGTATTGACTGATCTCTGAAACATCTAACAAAACAGAACAGACTGTGAGAGCTTTAGTGTTCAAGCTTTAAAAATGCTTCAAGTTGGATTCAGTTTTAATATGTGCAGCAGCAAGAAGGTATTTCGTTTCAAAGATGTCACAACTAAATTTTACCATTACAATCAATGAAGTTATAGAAACTTCTTGAAGTTCATTTTCTACAGAACATATTTTTCTGGTAAATGGATTCTCAGTTTTTTTGAGAAAAATAGAAGTAAAGAAAAGAAGAAGAAAAAAAAAAAAAAAAAAGGCCATGTACCTGCAGAGGAGGAAACAATGAAATTTTATAAGATAGCATCAAAACTCTCCCTGTGGCTTTTCTCAATGCATTACATCTATTCTAATAGATTAAGCTCCAGTGGCTTTTTACTTATTCACTCAGTGCCCTGTTCACACCCCATTAAAATCAACAGAAGGCTTTCTTTCACCATAAAAAGTTCAGAACAGGTTTATTTTTTTATTATTATTTTTTTCAGAACATTAATTTGCATGAAATACCCACTGTGTAAGAGGATGTTGGGAACTCTCATACTATGTTACTGAATATGAGGCATCTCGATTGCAAATATAAGTTACAAGCAGTAACAGAAATTTTATTCATTATTATTCATGGAAAAAATATAATTCAAGTATTATTTTATTACAGAGGACATGAATATAACTAATTGTGTGTACAATCACAATAAAACCACAGTACTAGTTGAACCATAAGACTGAAAGAAACTAAAAAGTTGTATTTTTTAAACATGCATTTATGGGCTATAAATAAATAATATGGAAATTGTTTCAGAATGCTATAGAATAAAATTCCATTTGTGTTTGCTGTATTTCGAAAGAGGAAAAAAATAGTTATCAGTGAGATAAACTGGCATTTGTTTTATGTGATTGCTCTGCCTGCCATAATTCTTTTATAGAATAGATTCCTATAAGAGAAATCATAATTGTGACATAAATACAAAGTATTATAGCAATAACCAACTAGGCAAAAGGTTTCTTATTGCATTATAAGCAATTTGCAGTTCACAGAAGCTTCATTATGCCATCCAAAGAATAATGTAGCCTTCAGATAAAATATGTTACTACTTAGTGATAGTTCATTGCTTTTTAAAGAGATGTAGGCTAGATATTTGTAAAGGCAGTTTTAAAATGGACTTCTAAAAGTCTGTTGATTTTTCCATCTTGTTAAAATGGTTCAGATTTCAATACTTCCAGATATGATATTTGCTCTTGGAAACTGAACATCTCTGGAACAGAGTTCAGATTTCTTCATTTTCATTCATTTCTTCCAGATTTCATAATTTTCTTGTCTTTCTTTCAAATTAAATCATCTCACATAACCTCTTTCCTCTCCCTCTCCCTCCCCCCCACTTAGGGTAAGTGTTGTTGCCTACAAGTTTTATGACAAAATAATGGAAGGATATTTTACTCTGCAATTTCTTGCTTCACCTCAGATTATTATTGCTTACTTTTGTACTGCATTATGCCTTTGAAGGTACACACAGATTATATGATTCTAAATGCCTAATCCACAGAACTATATTCGAAAGAGAAGGAAAAAAAAAGTCTGGAAAAATAAAACAAGAAACTGGCAAAATGCTGAGTAAAATTTTACTATAATTTCTTTTACTTTTTTATTTTTCTGTCTTTGTCATAATTATTGTGTTACTACACTTAAAAATCCTGTGCAGAGTTACACTGCTACTGCCTGGTAGTTAAAGAAGGTTCAATTAAAAAATAATAATAAATTCAGAAATAAAACATTTTTCGTGGTCCTAAGCTCAGAAGAAACACTAAGGGGAATTTCAACAACATTGAGTTGCTTACATCTACACATCTGTATGTCATACATGCATGCAAATATATATGAATGCACAACTGAAAAGGTATAGTAGAACAAGATTTCTGAATTTTCATCAACTATGAGAATTAGACTAACACATGTATTTCTCAAAAACATTTGGAAGCTTAGTCATAACCATGAAGGTATAAGCATAGTGTTTAGCTTCATGTGAATCAACTTATGTGCATAGTTCTGTTCTCTTAGGAGAGAGAATTCAAAACGTGGTCTTACAGTTTCTGGTTAGATGCAGGATTTCATCTACATGAAACAACAGAAAATTGAGGTCTTATTTATTTATCTTTTTTTCATTATAATGCATGGTTTTCATCTTATTGTTACTTGTAAGATTGTTTTAAATAACAGTCTAGTAATACTGGCTGTATTACTGATTTCTTTTATGATACAGAATTCACTACTAGTTAAAAAAAACCAACCTTGGTCACAGTCTTCTTCATCACTGCCATCCACACAGTCATGGATTCCATCACAAAGCCATCTGACAGGAATACAGTAAGCCTTATTTTTGCATCGAAACTGATCTTCTTTACATTCTGTTACACAATCCATCTGTGTGAATATGGATGTGAACTAATTACTAATGAATAAAATAACAACATACTTAAAAACAAACCTAACAAAATTAATGACACTTTTCCATTGCCCTATGTATTTAATAAATTACAGTTGACCCTGACAATAGAATGTGTAATTTAAATAGTTACTGAAGTCCAAGTGAAATCGTAACCACACTATACATGTTCTGATAGTGCCTCTGTTGCTCAGTATTCGCAATGGAAATGATGGCTATATTTATATGTCTGAAGTGAACTGTCCTGAAAGAAACAACCCTGGACATTAAGCCAGTTAGTACAAACTGTCTCATATTCACATTGATCTGGACTAGAAACCTCCAGAGTAGATTGTCCTCAACTGCACTGGGTAGCATTTAGCTCATGCAGACTTCTGTCTCTAAATGTTACCTTAATGGCTCTGAGAAAAAACAATTATTTTGGTCTTTTTTTCTTGAGGTTGTTCAAGAAGGTATCAGTGTTTTAAAAAAGATATCAACAGCATAATAGCTAGGAAGAATATGGCATGAAGGCCCATGGAGAGTGAGGTGAGTCCTAGGATTATTTGATATCTCAAGGACAGAGGGAGGCAAATGTGACACAAACTCATCCATGCTGTGAGTAGAAACAGTCCCTGAAGCGAACTGCCCCAGAGTGACATCCAGGTGTCAATTTAGGGGAAACAAATGGATCTATTTGAAAAGAAGGACACACAGCAAACAAACATAATCCACTGTAAATACAAAGCAACCAAAATCACAGGGCTAAGTTATCTGACAGTGTTCAATGAATGCAGGAAAAAAAAAAAAGCGTCTCTATTCAGTTCAAAAACTGTTACAAAATTCATGTCAGACACCAGAAAAGTAAAATTGTTAGTTACCTCATCAGATCCATCAGCACAGTCATACTCTCCATTACATTTCAAAGATGCCGAAATACAGCCTCCACTTGCACAGACATACTCACTTGAAGAGCAGGTTGGAGATGCTGGTTACAAACACATATTTTAGCATTAAGTAAAAGATAACTTATGTGTAAGCTGCCTTATGATTCCATGTCTTTATCTGGTTTAACACAGTGTGCAAACATGTATTTATAAATGATGAACTTTTCCAAACTTACAAGGACATATTTTATGAAACTAAATTGTCTCATCCTAAGTAAATTGTGTAATGACAATGAAAGGACATATGTGTTTTATCACTTATAAATTTCTTTTTGGTCTTTTCCTTATGCTTGGTAACAATGGCAACTATACATATACATATATTTACGGAATTAATATATTATAAAATGCATGCTTAAAGTGGGCCTAGGCTTCACCTAAATTATGTAAATGTTAACAATTAAACAAACTTACGTTATATGAAACCACAATTTTGGCATGCATACATTATTAAAATTTAAATAAATTAATAAAAAATATTGATCAGTTTTATTTAAAATAGAAGTAGACATTTTTGTTGCATTGGAAATTAGGAGAGTTTTGTCATAAAATTCCATAAGCTTCATTAATGCAGATGAAGCTTACAAAAAAAAATAATGCAAATATAAACAACTACATTTTCCAAGACAATACTAATGAAATAAAACAACAAATTTGCTAGAGAAAACCTTTACATAAGGACTAGTAAATACTGAATGAACACCATAAAACAAAAACCTCCAGATACACTAGTAACATGCCAATTGATGCTGGTATTTTCAGAGCAAAATTTTGTAAGCTGAATTGTATTTCACTAAAATTAAATACCATTCATCTTAATAAGTTTCATATTTCTTGGCTATATATAAATATTTTTTTAAAAAACGTGAGTAGGGAGACATGATACAAATTCAAAAGAATTAACTATAACAGACTTATTTGCACTCCTCCCTATTTGTAATGCACAAGTTCTCAAGTTGTTGACTTATTTGCTCTGTTTCATTCTGATTTATTCCTTGTTTCATTCAGTTTTATTTGTCAGCATTAAATAAAATGATACCTGGTTCACAATTTTTCTCATCATCCCCAAGTTTGCAGTCTTCATGACCATCACATTTCCATTTTGCTGATATGCACTGACCGTTGGAACACTGGAACTGATCCTTTGAACAGCCTGTTTCACAATACCTCTGTTACAATAAAAACAATGTGTATACAAGATCAAGAGTTTAATATAAACATAGGTAAATATACAGCTATCAGAGAAATTAACGGCCGTACCCCTTCACAATATTAAATACAGTAATGCCTTATGAAATCAAATATCTTTGTAAGTATGATCATGAATTTGTAAGTATGATCATGAATGATCATTCCCATGAATGGTGGGAAGCACCTGACGTCCAGTACTAGCAGAAAAGGAAAAGGGACAAAAGGAAAGAATGGAGAAATTGCAAAGCAAATATCCATGAAGCTTCTGCTACATAAACAACAGTCTACATTTTTTCAACAAAAAACATAAACCAAAAAAAACAACTGCTGCTATTGAAAGCAATAGCTCCCCAGCTAGGACAGAAAATGTATGGAGGATGGGAAGATGTTCAGATCATTGATGGGGCCAAAAAGATGTAGATACACTACAAATAAATGACTTGATTTTAAGTCAGCTTCTCCTTTTAGAACTAATTAAATAGGTTCAATTTAGTAAATACATATGTATTTATGGACTCATGTATACAATTTCATTACTGCTTATTAAAACAGTCATATGTAGGAAAACCATTGTCAAACTACCACCAATTTTCTCAAATGTTTGTCCTGGAAGAAACCTACCTCATCTGAGCCATCTGCACAGTCATAGTCTCCATCACACCAGAATCTTGCTGAAACACAGTCTCCATTTGCACAAAGAAAGTCTTTCAAAGTGCATGTTTGAGGTTCTGAATAAAGAAAAGTAACAACCATAGATTCATTAGCATTTCTATAAAAACACTTCATACAAAAAAATAAAAAAATAAAATCCCCAAACAACCAATCAATGAATCACTATAACGAAGTCAAAAAAAACACCAACTCTGAAACTCTCAGAATTTTTTTTTGTCTGTAGGATTTTGTGTTGTTAAAATTTAAAACTAAATTTCATTTACGTAAAATATATTAATGAAAAAACTGTCATTTAGTTGACAAATTTCTTTAGAAAATTATGTGATGATGAATATATAAACATTATTTATTTTAATGCATGCATGTTATCACAGGTTCAGTGAGAGATACCACAGACTAGATTTTTTTTTTTTTTCACTCATTACTATCCAATCAAATTAGAACTAAACAGATCTTTCACTTTCAATCGATCAATAGTGTACCTTTTATCACATACCTTTTAGCAAATATGTATGTCAAGAATTAACTTCCCCTGTGCTAAGCATTCAGGGGAACAGTCTTGAGATGGTAAATGGAATACTTAAGAAGGAAGGTTCGGAGTTTCAAGTAGAATAATTCAGTTTTCAAGCAATTAAATATGGGATGAAACATGACAATTATCTACTGACTGAAATGCTGACAGAACTGTTAAAGTGGTTTAACAGAAAGAGAATGCTATGAGGTGCAAAAGTTAACGGACAGCATTCTTCCATAAAAAATACACTATTGTCAGAATGTTAGAAAACAGAAAAGAAGAAGTAAAGGTAAGAACAAGGATGGAGTTTTTAAGTAATGTCAGAGAAAACAGAAAGGAGATGTTAGATAAAAAGAATCTTAGGAGCTTACAGATGGACAGGAGACAGTAAAAGTTGGAAGGTAAATGGGATATTTTTGATAAATTGATATGTTCTTCTATTCCCTAGGAAGAAACAAAACACAGGTAGGTCTGAAGTCATTATAAAAGGCGGACACAATAAAAGGGAAGAGCAGACAAAATTAATTCAAGGTACAGGCAAAGCAAAAAGAAGTAGGCCACAGGGAGAGGTGGAGTAATTGTGAAAAAGTGAGATTTGCTGCTTTAGCCTATTTACTTCACTGTCTGCATAGCTCTGCGTTTTTTCTTTTACTGCCATGAAAACACTGGGCAGGGGATCAGAGTGGAAGATTCTCCCAACAGAATACCATGCACTTTCCTCCTGAAAATAAGGACAAACAGCTGGTAAAGGGATGAAGGGTATGTCCTATGAATAGAGGCTGAAAACACCTGGGTTAGCATGGAGGAAAGAAGGCTCAGAGGTGACCTCACTGCGCTCTACAACTTCCTGAGGAGGAGAAGTGGAAGGGGAGGTGGAGATCTCTTCTCCTTGATAACTGATGACAGGACACAGAGGACTGGTACAAAAATGTGCCAGGGGAGGTTCAGACTGCATATTAGGAAAAAAATTCTTTACTGTGAGAGAGATCAAACACTAGCACAGACTTCCTAGTGAGGTGTTTGATGCCCCAGGCCTGTCAAGTGTTTGAGAGACATTTCGACAATGCCCTCAATAATGTGTTTCAATTTTTGGTGGTCAAGCAGTTGGACATGACCTCTGAAGATCCCTTCCAACTGAACTAATCTATTCTAAAAGACAAAGATGCTGGAAAAAAAGAAAAAAAAAAAAAAAAAAAAAAAAAAGAAGTCTCTCTGGACTTTGAACCATTAGATTAAATAAAGATACAGAAGAGATAACTGAGCAAAATTTAATTGAGCCTCTATGTTCTATTTAGTCTAGACTGCCACACAGTTTTGAGAGAGTAGGACTGAAAAAGCAACCAAGGTTTATTTGTGAAAATATTTCCATTGGAGGAAACATTGCATTATGTAAATAATGTAAAATCAAGAAAAAGGATTGATTGGTAGGACCTTTTCAGCAGAGAGCTGGGAAGAGTTCAGGCTAATGGCAAGCAACAGCAACTAAATCAATGGAGGAAAGAGGAAAAAGAGAAAGAAGGAGAAGATGAGAGCAGCAATAGACTAAGTAATGCTAAAGGGTCTTTAAATAGCAATGGAAAGTAGCAACATGCCTGTTTTTGAGAAACGTAACAGAGTGATCAGGGAAAACCTAAAAACAAAACAACAAAAACAAAACAAAACAAACAACACTCCCACCCCACCCCCAAAATTAGAAACTTCTTATTTAGAATTTGGCAAATACCACCAGCATGACAATATGAGTTGCACAGATCTACGGTAAAGTCAAAGTTAGTTTTTTTGTTTGTTTGTTTGTTTTAATAGAAATCTCCACTTTTAGAAATCAAAGACTATCTCAAGAAAGGAGTATTTCTGATGAATGTTTCAGCTTCTTCTTCATTTGTTTTCCCCTCACTTCATAATTAAAAGCCCAAACTACCCTGTTTGAAAGTTTTTTTTAGAGGAATTTCATTTTTCAGGTAGGCACAACTTTTCATTTTGAAGCTGTAGGAAAGTAGTAATAGAAGCAGATCTACACCAATTTCATCAGTTCTCCAGCAATGTTATTTTTAAGCAAATCAAAGGTTAGCTTTTATATGGATTCTTAGATTATATACATAATACTAATTTTCTCAAAGCAAAAGCTCATTGTATAAATGTTAGCAAATCACTGACATTTGATTCTTTTTACTGTCAACAGGCCAGGAAGAGGAAGTTCAAGATATGATAAATTATGTAAAGGAAATACTTTGTGGAAAAACAATTCATATGCAAATAAGCATTTCTCATATTTCTGTACTTATTTGCAAAATATAAGCAAATACTTTTTCCATACTGCTAATGAATTATTTATAAACAGAGATTTGATTCTGCAAAAATGTACACAATGAGCTAACTTCTCATTTCTCTGTTTGCAAGAAATATTTCTTCTGCTGTTGGAATACATCTCTGTGATTTACATATGAACACAGAAGAGCACTTTCCCATCAGTGCTGTGGCTGTTAGTGAAAGGAATATGTATTAATAGACCGCTGTATAACCAATAAAGGACAGCATCTTTCAGCTTCTGCTTTATAAAAGAACTGAAACTCTTTCCTGAGAAAAGCATTTTTGAATTATTAGACAGAATCTTATTTGAAACACAGAACATAAGATGATCTCCTTTCGCATTTTAAAGTTGGAAGATTATCTGTAGAGCCAACAGACATTTTTGTTATCAGTTTAAATGATAGAAAGAATGCTATCTCATAAGAAAGATTTAAAATCATTCCATACTTGGGGTTCCATTTCTTATTTAATAAGCATGGATATTGCACTGTCATGAACTGACAGGATTTTATTAGGACACCGAGGTACTTGCATACAAGAGGGAAGAACAAAACTTTTTTTTTTTATTTTTTCTTAAAATAGCATATGATATGAGGTTCAAACTTACACTGTACTTTTTACCTGTTATTTGTGCAGGCCAAACATGTTTGCTCCTTATGAGAATTTTGTATTTTGCAACAGCTGTTGCAAAGTCAACTTTTAGAAAAACTAATTTGTATAAAAGGAAGGGTGCAACTTGTATGTAGAAAAACAAGTAATAGCAACATAAACATGGGATGGGAGCTCTTCAAACAGAATGGATTAGGAGTGTATATTGACCTCTTGATTCATTCAAGCATTTGGCAGCCCATCATACAGACTTAGAGGAATTAGGGGGACATCCTTAGGCCATACTTTCTTTAAAGGCATTAAAGATTCTGCAGGTACAGAATGGAGCTATTCTGTAAAATGCAAAGCAAAAATGTATGTAAAGCAAAATTATATTACATAGAGAGGCCTCCAAAGAAGTCATCCACGTCTCAGTTCTTTTGAAAATGTTTGCTTAGCAATTGAAAGAGATTTTGTATTCTTGGGTTATTATCATCAATAATAAACAGCTTTAGCCTATTACACAGGATATCTTAGGTAAATCATGAAAAATATGTTGTTCTATGGACTCTTTCTATGGAGCGTGTAATTAAGATAAACACTAAGGAAGAGTCATCCAGAGTCATTAAGCAAACAGGAACCAAGTTCAAAATTAAGGGTGACGATAACTTATTCAATGGATTGTTTCATTGTATAAGTAAATTACTTTACAAAAGAATGGTAAAGATGGGGAAAATAAAAAAAAAAATGTATCCAGGGGCTCAAGAGATTTGAAAGAGGTCTACTGAGTTTTACTAGATATACAAAGCACACAGGGGTAAGGAGAATCAATGTGCTAAAAATGTAAGTTGAAAGAACACTCAGAAGAAATTTCTGGCCTGCCATGGTTTACTCTGTCCTAGTCACTAGCCACTACTGGGAACAAACCAACAAGAAGGACCCCTGGTCTGAAGCAGCATGTTTATATATTCTGCCAGAGCACTGAATAGTGATGATGTAGTAAGTGATATTTGTAGTAGCTGGATGTTATTCTCTGTACTGAAAGAACTAACTTTACAAATAACTACATGATACAAATATGTGCCTCAAAGTCTCATTTTGTGAATGGAGGTCTCTGCCTCACTGTAAGAAAAGGATGTAACTAGGGATACCGTATTCATCAGATATACTGCCAGATAATTATGTGGGAGCAAAACCTTTCAGTAAGTCAAGCCAAAGTATCAAGTGTGATGCATCCACATAACATTAGTGAAACAGTATTAACATGACAAAATGAAAGAGGAGATAAAATCAAAACCATCCTTCTTTATAAGTCTCCATTGCTATACACCTAAAAGCAGTAGCATAGACCATCCTGTAGAATGAATGCCTGTAAGCACAAAATAGTTAATCATTTTTTTTTTCTTCATGTATTTAATGTGATTTTCAACACAGATTTTATTTTTTTATTTTGCTATTTTTTTCAGCATCATGTTTAATCAAAACAAAGGCAACACTTGTTCTTTGTTAATCTAGGCATAGGACTGGTAGATGTATATAAAAGAGGAAATCTTTAGTACACAACATTTTATTAAAGTAAAGCCTTTACTTGCCTTTAGTTACCACTGAAACTAGCTGCTTTTAGAAAACTGACACTAGGCATGGTCATATTTGCGGTCAGCGGATCCTTAAGTGTAAAGAATTCAGAGAATTGATAGCACTGTCCACTCAAGATCTACTCACGATGACATTAGGAGACATTCCAGCTTAAGTTTCTTTCAATATGCTAATTTAAATGTTTTCACTCAGACATTAAATAATTGCTAGTTCTCATTGCATTTAGGATACAAACTTATCCAAGGACAAAATTAACTAATTTGTTTTCTTGACAACTTGTAAGCGCAACAGAACAGTGCTGAGAAGATTATCCAGCAACTGTAATATTTCCACACTGATTGAATGCATGTCCTTCTACGGCATTATTACATTTGCTTTGCTTCAATGTTTACAGTACTTTATATTTTCTTTAATTATATTCAATAAAACATTGCTGGTGCCTTCTTTTGAGCAGGAATAAGACTCATTACTACTGATTTTCCCATTTTGAAGAAAGACAAAATATTTTTGCCTAATTTCTTTAAAAAATAACCCAAAAAACTCTAACAGCAAATTCCCCTTCCAAAAAAATAATAATTAACTGAAAAGAGTTAAAAATACATTCTGTTTTTAGTGCTAGCAGTCTGAACCTTTATCCTTCTTAATAATTCTTACTTATTTGAGAGGGTCAAAATGACAGCAGGCAGCCTTCATTAGGATTAGTGTTTTAAGAAGGTTTTCCAGTTCTGAGCATATTCACTGGAAAATTCAACAGCTACTTAAAAATATTTATGGCAACTTTGGTAGTACTGTCAGTTACACTCTCTTCAATGTAATCACTGCTTCTCGTGTCTCCTTGTCTAGGTTCCCATTAACATAGTGAAGTCCTCTCTCTTCCTTGAGCTACTCCTGTCAAACTGCTTCTGATATGAAGTTGTGGGAATGGGTGTGTTTTCTGTCAGTTTTTTGAAGGAGCACAACACTTTTGCATTCATCTATATAAAATGATGTGGTAAGAAGTTCATTAGTTAAGATCTACAAAGAAGTAAACAAATAAGCTGGGGAGGATGATTCACACTGTACATTGTAAGACAAATACAGGTAAAGAACAAAAAAGACAAGATGCTATGCCAGAAACACAGTCTTAATAGACATATCTCTTCGCATTACAGCACTAATAATTTTTCACCTCCCTACATGATATTTTCTAACTCACTCTTTTTTGCTGTTGATAACTTCAGGTTACTATCGTATGTGAAAGTAAATAATATAGATAAATGTACATACTTGAGCTGAATTTCTAAAATTCAATGAATTCATTCTGTATTCTTGAGAAACAGTTCATTTTCCTATACAGCTGCCTGAAAAGCCCTTTGTAAATTCATGTATGCTATGAACAACTTATCATAATGTGCCACGCAATACATTTTGTCAAATTCGTTTGAAGCTCTAATTTAATATATATTTGTTTCATTGCACTTTATTCCATAAGTGGCCACACAGCCCACAAAGAATTTTCTACATCTGTTTTGAACAACTGAACAATATTATGTATTTTTCCAATGCTTCTGGGATTTTGAATTTTACAACTGTGCCAGGCTACTGTATTTAATTTAGACAGCAGAATAAGGGACTTAGGAAGAAAACAGTTGGAAAGAAAAGTATGCATTTGACAAGCAAAACAAACAAACAAACAAACAAACAAAAACCTGAAAAGTAAACACAAACTACAATTCTTCACTATACAAAGATCTGTTTAACGCTTATATATTTTAAGGTTTGTTCTGAGAATTTAAACAATTTTAGTTTGATGCTCAGTATGCATCTGGGTACTCTCAACTCACTTATTCTATCCATTACAATTAACTACAGATTTCCTTATCTGAAAGTCTAGAGAACAGCTAAGAATGGAGTATATAACTTAGTTATTGATGTGAACACTAAGATGGCAAGCTTAATAAATAAATTTAAAAAAATAAATTGCTGAATAATTTCTCCTACATTATTTGAACACTTCTTTTTTTAACCTTATTCTATGACAAACTAGACTTTACAGAAGAAAATTATCAGTTCTGGACAATAAATAAATACCACTTCACACATGACAAAATTTCAAATAAGATGCTTGATACTTATTTTGCAAACAGTAGTAATGTTTAGTGGAGGTGGGCTTTTTTGTTGTTGTTGCTGTTGCTTTGTTTTCTGTTTTTAATTTCCAACTTTTGAAAAGATCATCTGGTCACATAGATTAACACTGCTATACCAAACCCATGTCTTTCTTTGATTTTTACATGAGCATAATAGAAAATATTTTCTTGCTATTTATAATAGAAATATAAAAATCTCACCATCACTAATACTCAATTCCAAAATAAAATCTCCAGTGAAGCTAAGAAAGCTTTTGTGTGTTGTCAACAACACCTGCTTATCCTGCCCCACCTCCTGTCCAGGTTTAACAATAAATGGCTCTGAGTGATTACTGAGTCAGATGACATTTTCCTCTTTAGATGAAGCATTTGCATTTGAGAACTATGGCACCATTGCTTTCAGTAACTCCATTTTTTTTTCTTTTTTTCTTTTTTTTTTTTTTTCAAATAGATAGTGATCAAAAGGCATGTAAATCCACTTAAACTTTCAAGATAAATGAGCTAGTCTTCAGACATCCTCTACCTCTGGACACCATATCTTTAAAGGGAGAAAGGAGCAGACAGCACTTGCACACCATCAGAATGCCTATTTAATAAACATTCTAGCTTTGAGTTTATTACCTCAAAGACGCTAAATCAGGATATACAACCAGAAACATGTATTCAAGATTATCTGTACAAAAATATATTAATGTCTTGGATTTCTAAGAACAAAAGAAAAAAAAAAAAGAACAACAAAACAAAACTGAAATTGTTTGCCAAGTGAAGAGAAGATGCTTCCAAACTACTGCTGGAATTTCCCTCTTGAAATACTTGATAAAGACAATTATTGCAAGATGAAATATACCATTATGAATTTGTCATTGGCTCCTGAGAACCAGATCTAAATTAACACACTCAAAGTGGTATTACAGAGATTTATTAGGCATTGAAGTTCCTAATGGGTGGGAAAGAACCAGATTAACCAAGCTACTTTCCGTAACAAGGTCTACTTTTAAAATCTAGTTAAATATTATAGAAATGGGTTACCTAAGGAACAAAACACAGCACATCATGTAAGCAATATACAGAAAGTGATGGGCAGAAAGTGTTTGATTAAAAACTACCACTAAACAGTATCTCTCACTGAATTTGTTTTGTTTCTTACCTAGAGATACAAGAAACATAAAAGTAACTCTCTGACTGAAGTAAGCTAATTCTGACACTATCCACTGTGAATTCATCAGGTTATTGAGAAGTCACAGGTCAGACATTTTTAGTTTTTATTTTCATTTTTGTAGCTCTCATAGAGAATTACTGCTCTTTAAGAATTAATAAAATTGGAAAATTTCAGCAAGGGACAATTCTGGTTACCTGATTTTCAATGGATCAAATGGCACTGTAAGAAAGCATGTATGTGCAATTTATCTGAATTTTAAAAAATCCCCACACATGTTAAACTGACTGTACACATTGTAACATGCACTTAGGTAAAATTTACTTACTACAGTTCTCTTCATCAGAATTATCACCACAATCATTTTGACTGTCACATCTCCAATGATCTGGAATACAGTTGTTGTTTTTGCACTGGAATTCATGAGGCCCGCACGTTTTTTTATCTGTAAATAGAATGAATATCATTTATATCACTGCAGAGTCAAAAGCGGAAAAATTGATACTGAACACTGATATAACAGTATTACCAGACACCTTTCAGAAGGAGCAACCTACATACAACCTACATACTTAAAAAGTTCGTTTCTGAACTAATTTATTTCTCATATCACATTATTTAAGATTTTATTTATTCACTCATACCAAAAGAGATGTACTTATAAACTTGGTGATAAAATTAAAATACACACTGTAAAAAAACTCTCATTTAAAGTAAGAAATGTGAAATTTAGAAGTGATGCACAGATTATCTCAGAGAGGTTGACAATTTAATCTCAAAAAACACACTGACTTTTCATTGAATCTTACTGTAAGATTGCTCTACAAAAGATCAGATCACAGTAAACGATTTTTTAATTTTTTTTTTTTTAGGTACATAATATGTACCTAAAAACATAACAGCTATGTTTACATGCAATTATTTAAGACTAATCATGCCTAACAGAAAATTTTGCATTTTGCTTTTTACCTTTTGTTGTCTTGGACTGAAAGTTTGCTTACACAGAGGAAAAAAATGCACATAATGCTAAATTGAAATTAATTTTCTTCATGCAGTAAATTCTCAATGAGATTTCCTGTTTACAGAATAGTACCATAGGCAAAGCCTTTTGGGGATGCTTGGACATTCTGAACCACTCCAGCAGGAAGGAGCTGCCTTTGTGTTTTATTTTTTATTTCACTGTGATGATATCTCAACACATTTTTTTAAAATTTCCATTCAGCTACTTCATAACATCTCAGATCAGACTTCATGTTGCTATTAGTTAACTTGATAAGTTCTAATAAGTGACAGAATGAAAGAGAATTGAAACATTAGCTTAAGTCAATCTGCTTTTTCTGCCTCTGAAATAGAAAGGATGATGTCCCAAATTAGAAGTATTACATTTGATGCCACAGCCCAAACTGCTGCTTTTTGTAGTTTGATTTAGGTGTGGTTCTGGAACTAGAGATATAGAGCAAAACAAGTTTTGAATATCAAAAAGGTGGAGGCAAACAGTGGTATAGCTCTGCACACTCACAAATTTGTTAATTAAAATACTGCCTTTTGCATTTGTTCCCCATTCTCTGCCAATATGAAGATTCTAAAGTTTTCTTGAAAAATATTTTTTTAAATGATGTTTTTCAAGATGACAAAAGTAATTCATAGATAGTCAATGATATTTCATATTTCAATAATGACATTTCAAATACTTACATTGGCAAACATTTTTAACTTTGACAAATAATTTTAACACTTAACTTTTTAACTTTTAACATTGGCAAAAAACTTTTAACATTATAAAACATAAAAACAAGAAAAATAAAAATCAGAACTCTTGCATTGCATCTGTAGCTTTATAAAAGGTGGTTTCAAATCAGAAACCCATCCTACACATTAAAGTACTTCCAGTAAACTCTAATCCCACATTACATATCTGCCCACAAAATGAGTCCTAAAGACTAGTCACTGATCATATAGTATTTATTCTTTCACATTGGACACACCAAGATCAAATCAGTAATACACAGAATACAGAGATAGCATCCTTTCTTTCCAGCCACTTGCTAGGTTGAAGACTACACACAAGACATCTTTTCTTATTCTTTATAAAGAATTCGCTCATTCTCAAGGATGCTAAATCCATTTTCTAGGATTGCCTCTTTACACTTCTGAAGAAAGGCTGGATTTTTCTTTTTTTATTATCTGTGTGTGTATTCTAAACGTATGATTATTAGTTGAATATTAATCTTTCTTCTTGCTACTCTAATTTACCTAACACAAACACATATTTAACTCTTTCCTGTACAAAATGCTTTTTATATCTTCAAGGCTTTCTTCACTTGAGAAATCTGAAAGCTTTATTATTCCTTTCATTTGACTCTGATCTCTTATAGCATCTTACAGTTGACATGTCTTATGGATGAGATTTCTTGTTTTTTTTTTTTTTTTTCTTTCCTTCTTCACATTAATGAGTGATCAAGAAAATACTAGGACAATAGAAATAAGATATAACAAAGAGAAATATTTGGGAAAGTTGTGTAGCAAATATATGATCTTTCAGAAAGAGCGATTTATTTAGCTCAAAAGAAATAGTGCAAGAGAATAATTTTTGAATTGTGAAACCCTGAAAGGCACACACATATTTTGTCATTGTTGTCTTCAACACTAAACTGCTTTCCATTTTTCTTAAAATGAGGCTGCCTGAAAATGTGGAAGTTCAGATAGGAATGGTACAAATAAAAAGAAGTAAGTTATGATAACTCAATTTTGTATTACTTTCTTTATTATTGACAGAAATTAATTTAATTACTGTAACAGGCAAAGGCCCCTTTTCTGATATTTGTGTTACTTCCTGAAGCAGCTGCTCGTTGGTTGGAGTCCATCTTCTGTACATGCCTATTGATACTGTATTTTAGAAATACTTCTAAATGAGCATGAAGAAAATGAGATAAAGGCTTGAATGGAAAACAAAACAAAACCAAACCCAGACTATTATACATACAGCCAAAAAGTACATTGATACCAATACCAATGAAGTAAAACCAAAATTTTGCCACTAACTGCATTACACTGCAGTTTTGGGGATTCACCATCATCAGAAAAAAACAAACAAACAAAACAAAACAAAAAAAAAACACTTTTACTCTTTAGGCTAAAAATAAGACTAATATTTTAAAAAGGAGGAAGCAGAAAACAGTCATACTAACATTATGCAAATAGAAACCATAATACATGTAACCTTTAAAGCAGATTATAATCACTTTCCAACACTGAACACAGCTTTCTTCATATTCTAACCCCAAAAGGGCCTTTTCCGATGTAAAGGAGCAAAGTAGTGAGCAAGCATTACCATAACGTAGTGGCTTCTTTTAACTGTCTGGACAGCAGGCATGAATTAACTCTATGTCTTGTTCTTTGAAAAACGCCACATGCTCATTAATAAGCATGCATTTCCTAACTACTTTAATTGTCTGAGTTGAAAATGAATCATAGAAGACTAAATACATTCAGAACAATTCTAACAAATTCACTCAATATAGTATCTCCAATAACATATGGTAGTAAACATTTACTAAGCAATATATACATGACTATGAGGCACTTAAGCAAAGAAGAAATTACCGTTTATGCAAGTTTTGCAGTGCAAGCATTTTAAAAATGAACTATAAATAATAAGTTAGTATTAGCACCAACATATGCATATCTTTATTACACTCAACTTCTAGCTTCATAATTTAATTTTCCCATAGTTTGTTCATGAAAACAGCCATCTTTCAATACATTAAAAAACAAATAAACAAAACCACAGACAAACAAATCTTGTTCTAGCTAGTGATAATAACAAGATCATTTAAACGTATTTCAAATCCTAAAAATAAAGAAAACTTTAAAATGTGATTAAAGCCATCTTGTTCTTGCGTTTGTTTACTTATTAGATGAGTGTGCATAATAATCATGACTGGCATAGAGACTGTGAGTAGGGATAATTTTTTTTCTTTCTGACCCAGCACAAAAAGTAAGGGCATTATATTCAGCTAGCAAATTTAAAATAAAAAGGGAGGGCTTTTTGCACAGAGGTTCTTTCTACTCTTCTTTCTATTGGCTTTTGCCAATGATGAATCACAGTGACTTAATTTTTTTCCTGTTCAATAATATTTTTCCCTTAATTTTCCTTATTTTTCTTGCTCTGCTTTCAAATTTTGTGTTTTCAATATAATATGAACCTTTTTAAGATTCTTTGTTCCATATCAGTTGGGCTTGAATGAGGTACTCAGAAATATGAATCCACAGTTTGGCAGCTGGGAATACCCTTTGTGACTGCAGCTGTTGCACTGACATCTACCCTTCATCTTGACTGTAGACGACCTGCTTTCTCAAACTACCAGATTTAAGTACACAAACCTTATAAGTATCAGAGGTTCTTGGAGATGTCCTACGGGCTTGCTGAGTTTGTGGGACTGTGTGACAGGATGTGTGTCTCACTGTAGCACACAAACAGAAGCAAAAGTTGGTCATGTCAAACTGCAATTTGCTCTGGATCCTTCTGTCCAGCCAGTCTTAACATCTAGTTCTCCAATGAACCTCTGTTGACAAACATTTAAGTCAACTTTGTACTGGTCTTTATTCTGAGTTACATTTCCCAGTATATCTCACAACACTGTGACTCTTGTTGCATGGAATAAAGTAATTCATTTATTACAAGATGTTTTTGCTACATTGAGTGTCTTTTTTACTCCAAAATAAAAAGGTGATGCAGAAATTATACTGAATGATCTACTGAAATGATACAGTAGGTTATAGCAAATTATGACATTTTTCACTCTTTATTACTTATAAAAACAATAAAGTATGCAGAATAAATTGATAACAACTGGATAATTCTTTAAGAAAAATCAAGAATGTCATTATATTCCAGATGAGATACAACTACTTTATTGGTTGAAGCTATAAATTAGTCTATTATAAAGTACATAGTTTGCTAATCCAACAGGAATTGTATGAGCCAGACAAAGCTATCATACCAGATAGGTACTACAATACTTTGAGAGGAAATGTTAAATGAAATCCTTATATACTTTTTCTACTTTTTTCAACAATGTCAAGCTACAGTCCTATTCAGAACAGTAACATATTCTAAACCAGTGTCATGCTTACCACAGTTAGCTTCATCTGATCCATCAGCACAATCTGGGTCTTCATCACATACCCACAGTTTAGAAATGCAATGTTTCGTAGTTTTACACTGGAAGTGGTCTGGAGAACAACTGTTTTCAGCTTTAAAAAAAAAAAAAAAAAAAAAAAAGATTTAAAAATAAAACAAGAAGTTTCTGCTAATATTCCATATACGTTTTGTACGTAAAGTTTAAAAAAAAAAAGTAACTTCTGCAAGAAAACAATATTCAGGTTTACATTGTTTATAATTTCATGTTCTTTTTTATGTTATTTTACACAGAATAGCAAGGTCTGAGCAAGAATTTAGAATACAAAAACATCCTCACAATAAAAACATCCTGAGTGTACTCGTGGATTCCTTCTTCTATCCAAGCAGCGAGAACACTGAAACCATCAAGAGCCTTTTCACAGGCATTCCTCCTCTAGTTATTTATCAAGAAAAGTTATTTTCTTTGCTGATTTGTTTCCTCCAGCATTCAGCTCCACAGACTAAGGGGAAAGTCAAGTTCCTGCCTTAAACCAAGAATCTGCTTTCAAGCCAGCATGGGTGGAATGCTACTTAGAGTGGAATGCTACTTGAAATTCATGTAGAGAAACATAATTCTACATCAACTAAACTACCTCACGAAAACTTATGCCAGATCTTACTATTTCTTAAACTCATAACTGACAGTATAAAGGCAAGAAGAAGGACATATACCTGGACTGGACTGTGAACTAGTTATTTGAGACCAGATGCATAAGGATTTCTTTAGAGATAAGTATATGTACAAGAACCTCTAAATTGTCCTAAATTGAACTGAACACAGGTGGAAACCAGCATGTCCTATTCTTTGATAACATTTTCCAGCATGAATACTTGTCCCGCTTTTACCTAGTGAACGCCACAACATTTTTAACAAACTTTCCTATCCACGTTGAAAAGTAAAATGCTCCTTGGCGCCAATTTAATACCACTGATATTGATATAACAAGGAGACATGCTTGTTTCCTTCTTGGCTTTGGCAAAATGAAAAAAAAAAAAAGTGTTTGTTAAAAGGTGGTGCATTATTCTTTTCAGTGTCATTTCCATGCATAAATTTACAGTGCTGCATTTAAAAAACATGTAGACTTGATTATGCTGCTAACTCTACTTACAAAAAGTAGTATTTCTCAGCTAGGACACCTCATCGAGGGATTTCCTCCATTTTACACGTGGAAAGCCTTAAGTACATAATGTGATTTGGTCAAGGTCACTTAAGTATAAAACCAAGCAGTGGCCAAGCTGAGAAAAGGTCTTATGAATCCTAGTCTGGTGAAATCAGAACAAAATAGATAATATCAACTATTAACTGTCTTGTTACAAGAAACCTTAGCACCTTGAACTTTGAGGCAGACTTAACCCTCCCACTTTGGGTAGTCTCTCCTAAGGCACTTGAAGAGTTTTCAGAAGCCACAGACTAGATTTTATTAGAATATAAACTAGCACGATTAGCTTTCTTAAAAGAGAAGCTCATAATGTCTAGGTATGACAATATATATATATATATTTAAAGTATATAATGAACCCTTCCAGCCCCCTACCTCATGCCTTTGCAGGTAGGTTGATAGCTGATTTTCACACAATTCAAAAGCTTGCTTTGTATCACAGCAGACTATCCTATCCCATCCTAGTGGAAAACATTCCAAGGAATTCACTGCTGATCTTGACCCTATTCCTACCATAATCCTTGAGCACTGCTGTGTTCAGTACTCTGCTGCTCTGATTTCATTTTGTCAGGTTCACCTCATGATTTTGAGAACCTTTTATATAACATGTGCAGATCTTTATAAAGAAAAGAGCAATCTCCCTTACCTTCTGCAGGTGCTTACCTGACTCCACTTCATCTGTTTTTAAAGAAATGTGACATGCAAACCAACATAATAATATTGTTGGAGGCTATAGCTCTGCTGCATTGTTTGGAAGATGCCATTACACATGATAATTAACAAAGCCTTTGTATCCTTAGAAACCTTCCCTTGGAGAAGGGCATGTTCTTTCAGAAATGCAACACATGCAAAATTTGAGAAAACTAATTCTGAAAATAGGAATGACCACCTTAGATCAGCTGTAGATCTGAATGGTAAACTGAGTGAAGGACAGAGATGTATCTGAAAACAACAACATCATTTTAATTGCAGAATGATCAAAGATACTACCTATTCAGTACATTTCCATTTTAAAATGGAAAATATTTTCTCTATTTGTCTCTGAGAAATACAGAGTGAAACTGAATTTACCAAAAGATGTATAAAAAGATGAGTAAATGGTAAGTTGCATAGAAAAATTAATGAAGGCCCTGCTGAAAATAAAATTGAAAAGATAGAGAACTATATCAATGAAAAAGGATGTAGAAGGAGTTATGGATCTACATAATTTCCAATAAAAGAAGAAGAATAGTATTTTTCCCTTTAAATGTATTGCCGCAAGCCTCAAGAATATGAGTCATTTATGAGGTGGTTAAGAGTAAAATGGATGTCTCAGCCTAAGTCAGAAACCCAATTAAATGCTTGAAATTAATTTATTTACACACCCCTTTTCTTTGCAATGACTTTAAAAAGTGAAGTTAATAAATAACTTTTTACTTTGTTCTCTTGTATATAAAGCATTGTACATCAAACAATCCAGTGAATTTGCTGCTTTGCATGTTCCTCACGTTATTTTTCAGAGGACATTTTAACATTATTTTACATATTTTGTTTCAGCTTCTGGTTTAAATTCAGCTACAGTTGTCAGAACAAAGTTTTCTAAACATAACTTACGGCAGTCTCTTTCATCTTCTTCATCACCACAATCATCCTGTCCATTACATCTCAGGTTTATTGGAATACACTTCTGATTCTTTGTGCACTTAAACTGACCTGACAGACACACATGTGTGTCTGGAAGTTGAAAGAATAAAAATATTAAGTTAAAGAGATTAAAATTTAAATATTAAAAAATAAAAGATTAGAAGTTAAAAATACAAATAACTTTCTTGATAGCATGGCATTTATACCAGTTTAGCAAGTTTCTGAAGTCTTTAACACATATAGTCACCTACCACAGTTCAGTTCATCAGAATTGTCCCCACAATCATTCTCTCCATCACAGATAAAAGCTGGAAGAGCACAAAGTCCAGTTCCACACTGAAAACGTCCTGGCTGACATCTGAATTCAGCTGGAGAAAAAAAAAAAAAAAAAGCTTATTAATACTGTTGGAGTAATGATAAAGTGTCAATAGTGTTGTTCTTCCTCACCAGAGCTATCAAAGTATTTGTGAACATTGAGCCTATACAGTCAAATACAAATCTAAGTACATAACAGCAAATAAAATGTATATGTATTTCTGTAAAATTGTTTTCAAAGTGTGACATTTTATATTCACGTAACTGTAGTTATAACTTCCTAATGATATGTTTATCATTACAGTACTCTACAGGTTGATGTTTACTAATAGTTCAACAGAAACTTGCAATTTAGGATATAAACATTTCAGTTCAAGTGTGCATTTAAGAAATTTACTATCTCACTCTAATTCCACGTCCCGTGAGTCTACCACTGCTTTTTCTCATAGCCATGTTAATCTTATGTATGATTACTATATTTGTTAAGGTTTGCTTCAAATGCCTTTGCAGCAGAAAAAGAGAACTAATAGCATTGTAAAAAAAAAACATGGATTAGAGATTTCAGTACACAAAATTCAATGAGCTGTTACTTATCTGGAAGACTATATAACACATAGCAGAGTTTTTTGTGTTTATAAGCTTGAGGGAAGAATACAAGAATATTTTGTTTTATGTAGATTAATATAATAGAGTTTTATGTAGATTAATTTAATAGTATTAAAGAAGTTAGTAACTGGGACTGAGAACACAGCATCATTAATAGGCATTACTCCTCAGTAATCTAGTACACTGGACAGGTACTTCTCTAACAATTAAGTAAACCAGCAGCCAGCTGCTATCACAGCAACTATTCTTTGGGATGCTGAAAGAACCATAATTATTGACTTCCAGCTGTCTACAGTTCAATGGGGGGATACTACAGTAACCTATTATTTGGACTATGGGAGACTATTGAGAAATATGCTGTATCTTTTGTAGTGTGACAAAGTTACACAAGATGCATGAAAAATGTTCACTGCATAAAATCGTTCAGACTGGTGGTGAAATTCAGCTCACCAAACTTTCCTTTGACAAAGTTTATAAAACTACAAAATGTTTATATAAAACATATCATTAAAAATAAACAGAATCTTCTTGGAGTCACATTGAAAACATTGCTGTTTCAGGAAATTGCACTAAATGATACCATGCAGCTAAACATGTATAGTTGCAATAAAACATTATCGAATGAAAATAATAATATCATATTTCTATTGCAAAAATAGAACAATTGAATTCAGCAAAAATTTAGCTGGAATCAAGTAAAAAGGAAAAATGTGTTCTTATAATTTTCCCAAGATCTTATGAGACACTTAGTAGTCATGAGTTAATAAAAATCTTATACAGACTGACAGACAAGACTTTGTGCCCTTTCTAAATCTGACAGAGACCAAGGAAAACAAAACAGTGCTGCAAACAAAAGCTTTCAAAGAAAATCCTCTTCCTAACATTTATAAAACATTATATTTGATTTGGACTCTACTGACAAAACTGAGTTCCAAATGTAGAATGCACTTACGGCATTCCTTGGGCTCATCAGAGCCGTCTCCACAGTCGTCAACAGTGTCACATTTCCACCAGAATGGAATACATTTGTCAGTTTTGCAACGGAACTATAAAAGGAGAGAAAGAATATGTTGTTTTTTACAGGAACAGCATAAACTATAAGAAATTAGGTTCATTTGATTAAATCATCGTTCCACTAATAACTTCTGGTTGTTGATTTTGTAAAACCTAATAAATAAATAAATAAATAAATCTGTTTTTGGAGATGTATTGCACTGAGACTTCAGCTGACAGAAGTCACTGAGGTTTCAATGACATTGTTACACTCGTAGTTCCACCAATAAAAAACAATCACTGTATTTTGCTGCATTCCATGACTTGATCCTTTAAGACCTTATTGAGAACAACCACAAAAACAACATTATAACTTTGTTTTCACTGAAAGAAAAGCACAAACAAAATAAAGGGTAGAAATGGTTTGGTGCATTTTTTGAGGGCTAATCCTAAAATCAGATATGAAAATTCATTATGTTAGGGAGAAACATCTGGATAGAGTATCTGCAGCTTTCAATAAATGTTGTGTTTCCTACTTGGTGTCTCTATGAACACAGAAAAGAAGGAAACTAGCAAACTTAGAAGTGCAAGACATTTCATTTTCTGTGACAGCATTTTTTTTTTTTAATTTCTTCATGTTTTAAAAAATACTAATTACTCAATAAAACTGTGTTTAAGAGGTATATAAAACTTGGTACATTAGTTCAGTTTTAATTTGTCTGCCAAGACAGTTCAGGGTTTCATTGCCAAATTACATACATTGAGCAACATTATTTCCATACCACACTGAGTGACATGCTATACAATTGGTTGGATCTAAATTCAGGCATGTAGCAAAAACTAATTGCTGTATTTTATCCTTTAGTGCATGTTGTGGTATACCACTATCAACCTCTACCAGACAAATACATCAGCTCAAGATTTTGTTTCTGTCTAATCCGGTATTTTAAAAGGGTACTTATCTGGGTATCCATACTCTAGGAGATCATTTAGGAATGGGAGTAAGGCTGTTAATCAGTTCTACAAAGGTATGCATAGCAGGGTAGCTCAGCAGAAGGCCTCTGAATGTAGGAAACCAACAGAAACTCAGATAATTCTCATTCTTACTATTTTCTATTTGCTAGCTTGGCCTTTTTACTGCCTCATTGTTTTAAAGTACTATCCACACTGCTCACCACAAGGCACTCCAAGCCATTAAATTGACAACATAAATTTAATTCCAGGAAACGTGCACTAACTCTTTTTTTACACTCTGCATGGAAATACTTATGATCCCTTCTAAATCTGGGACCCAATCATTTAGTGAAATTGTGGGTCAGAGTCATGTAGGTGTGTGTGGAATTACCTTAAATGTCCTTCTAGAGTCTGATATATCTTGTAGTGAATAATTTCTTACATCAGATTAGCCATCAAAAGACATCTGAATGCCTGCCTGTGTGTAAAATGAGTGTATCAGCCATCCAACTAGCTCAGAAATGGGTAACAGTGGATGTATTTTCATGAGTGATTACATCATTACAATAGCTATAATTTTACAACATCTGAAAATCTTCTTTACTGAGCAAAGTATGTTTTTGCCACAGACCTCTGCATCTGATGCCATCAAACTGACAAATTATCAGAGTAAACAGGTTTCAGAATTAGAAGAAAATGACTAATAACAAATGTCAACTTGTAGTTGTATTTCTGAAAGCAACTTCTCCTACATAACCCCTTTCTCCCTCCTAAGTAATCCAGAAGGGATAAAATATTATTCTTGGAGGATCCAAGATACAACGCTATCCTTCAATTCAGGTTACAATTTAATAATTTAAAAAGGAGCTATTTAATCAACTATTAGCGTGTAAGTAAAATTAAAACAAACCAACAAAACACAAAATAGAAAGTGCCTTTTTACTTTAATAAAATAAATTTGAGAAGGTGAATATATGTGGAAAAAAGATTAGGTAAGAAATTATTTTATTTTATTCTTTCATTTTGTTCATCACTTAATGGGAAGTGACAGACAATCTAAACATAAAAGATGCAGTGAACAAACCTAATAAAGTAAAACCATAGAAAGCACTATGTTATGGTAACAGAGGAAGACAGTGGGAAGGAATCTTAAATAACAATATTACTTGAATGAACTTGCACATCATTATAAAATGATAAAGATAAATTGAAAATGACCAATGTTCCTTCAAAATGAAGAGTAAAACCTTTTCCATAATGAATATGGACCAAATACAACATAATATGTAACGTTGTAAGGTCATTAGCATACATATAATGAAACTCAACTACTAGAAAAATTAAAGCTTTTAAAGGCCATATGTACTATTACAATCAACGAAGCTAATTGAGTAGAACAGTCCAGCCTTTTATCAAACTGGTTCTCTTGTAAGAAATAAATCACTATGTTCCAGTTAATCTAACTTGTATCTTAAGAAAATCATTTTATTTCAAATCATAGGGAATACATGTCTCATAAATAATTCAATGTTTCAATTGATACAATTTTAAAGTAATTGTGTATTTTACCATTTTTATCTACCTAGATGGACAGCTCAGTCCCATCCTTTTCTTGTATTTGTGTAAAGTTTGTTCATGCATAAATACCCTCAAACCATTTTGTAGTTTTATTATTCGTGGGTTTTTTTTATATATATATATATTCAAAACAATGTTTATGGGTTTAGTAGCTGTATTCACTTTAATTCTGTGATTCTGTAATGACTATAAGAAACATCCACATTTAACAGTTCTGTGCTCTCTGGGAAAAAATAAAAAAAAAAAAGGCATTTGAAAATAAGTCTATTTTCAAGTAATAATCTTGAAGATTAAACACTTTAAATGCACCCAAGAGTTTCCTAGTCTTCAGGTTCTTTGGCTGCTGCTTCCACATTTCATGGACACCAACCTTTGTTATTTAAAAGCAGGTGAAAACAGTAAAATGGAACTCTTCTCTACATACATATATGCTTACCTGACTGGCAGTGCAGTTTGATAAGCATGTCTTGTTATCTGCAGCAAGGTAAAAGTTAGTGGGACAGGCACAAGTATGCATCTTGTCAGGGGCTAGAAGGCATAAATGACTGCAACCACCATTGTTTAGTGTGCACAGATGTTTAGACACTGTGGACAGAACAGGAAAGATGTATCAGAGGCTATTATTTCAGTTTACTTCAGAGTATCTGCTTTATAGAGGTAAAACGTATTATACACTTTGTTTTTATAAAGGAATGTTTCATATCAAAATCATTTTCCTTTTGCCTTCAAGCTATTCTTCTGTTTTGTATGCAACAATTAGTTACTACTACGGATATACATTCAATAAACAAAAGCATAATAAAAAGAAAAAAAAAACTATATATATATAGATTAGCTAATCTAGAACAAGTACCAAATTGTATTCAGCCAGAAGACAGAATCATAATGCCTATATTTTCTGACATTTTCTCAGTACAACAGGTTTCTAAACAACAGTATTATTCTGCATTATTAACACTCACCCACTTTTGCAATAATAAAAATTATAAAATAATAAAGCTAAATTTCTTCATAACATAATGCTCTAATCTTCATAACTGTTAGCTTGGACTCTTAATGTAATTTAACCATCCTGTACTTCTAGTCATTATCTATAAAGCTCTTTGGGTATCTCATCATTGAACAAGACCTATCACATTCATTTAATACCAGATATACTTACAACATTAATCACAGATTTATACTTTAAAAACTATTAAAACTTTTGAAAATTTCTAAAATTCAAAATAAAACAAATAAAAAATAAATAATTGCTGATAAATAATCTTCATTTAAATCAGTGACTGGCTACTTACTAAGTGAAACACATGTACATGCTGCACAGATAACATAGAATAATTACCATCAGGCTGTCTATAAGAATGATACACCTGGATATCTGTTATAGTGTGCCAGGAATTAATCAGTGACAGTCTGTCTAATCCAGAGGTTTTGTGGGCACGGCTGAGTGATTTGGTTTTCCCGTCTGTCCAGTAGATGTAGTCTTCAAACAATGTTAGTGCAATCACCCCCGGAATATCTTGATTAGGGACTGTAAGAAGAGATGCTAAGATTAATGTTCACTCTTGGAAGACTGCCAGCTAAAATATTCCATACTGAATGGGTTGACAGATACAACTGCTATATAATGTCTTGAGAATCATTATCATGACAATATGTCAAGCCTAAAGGGTTCTTTATTACCAGTTACGAGAAAGATGGATGGTATGGGAGTTCTGCTTGCTTGAAATTAGTTGGGCCAATCAGTGTTAAGGAAATGAAAGAATTCCAGTCAACAAAAATCACCTCCAGATTCTAAACCAATCACATGTTAAGTTGTAAAGTTGTATGTAACATTAATTATAACTTAACCTAATTTTTACAGAAGGCCAGTATTCATTTGCTGTCTTAGGAGAATAAGCTATTCAAAACACCCAAAATACAAAACATATATCCCCAGATGCATTGTATTTAACACAATTTAAGGCAATTATTAGTATTTCATTTTGGCAAAATATGCTGACAAGTGAGACGGGGGAAAAAAAACAAAACATTTTATAAAATTAATCGTAACAGTAAATGGGCATATTGTTTACTCCTAGCATAACCAACCATACAGTTAAAAAAAAAAAAAAAGACAGAGTAATAATACCCATTGTTATAATATCACAAAATTGTAAGTCAACATCACTTAAAAAACGATGAAAGAACAAAAGGGAGAAAAAAAGCTTTAGAATGTTCTTTATCCTACTATATACTTGGACTATTTGTTCTTGGTAAACATAAAAAAAAAAAAAAGGTAGAATTCAGCTTATTTATAAACATTATGTAACTGTAATCATAAATGTCACATGAAACATCTAACCACAATGTTCAATTTGTGTATTATAGTCTTTTATCACCAAATCACTCTATTACTGATAGAGCTAAAAAGGCAAATTAGAGAAGCTGAGTCTGTCATTTTAAGCAATATATACTTAACACGTTTACCTTGTTTTCTTAGATGAATATAGCTTCATCTTTCTAACTGGAATGTGCTCAACTAAGTTTGGCAAATCCTAAAGTCTCAGTGGAACATTTCATAGTTCACTAACAACTGATGACCAATACTTCTATATAGAATAAGAATTTCGCAAATGTACTTTTGTGTACGTACAACAGTCTTTCCTATACAGTAAACACCAGCTTAGAGTATGCTGCCTTTTGGTCCTGAAAACCTTGTTTTTTGGACCTGAAATTATTTTTCTTTCTTGTATGTTTACACATTCCATAACCATCATACTGAAACAATGATACTCATAAGGAGCTTTATAACATTTCTGAGAAATTAGTCAAATTGCATTCATATAAAAATATCTCAATTTTGGCACATATTACATACACAGCTATGGCATGGTTCTCTATATAGTACAGTGTCCCCAAGAAAAGCTCTTATTATTTCCCTTATTTGTAAAATCACATTGTGAAAAGGGTGTCTACAAAATGGAAGTGAGTCACTCTCCATGTTGATTGTTGCTATCCCATTTCTCTTAGCAATGAAAGAAAGAATTCTTGAAGAATCATTATTTTCAGCTTCACCATCAAAGTAACAAGACAAGTAAAAGAAAGGAAGAACATAGAAACTATAAGCACAGGTATTTCCATCATACTGGTTATTTTCCTCAGGCTGACATTTTCTAACCCATGGACTAATCTAAATATATTGCAAGAAAAACATCCAAGACTCAGGAAAACTCCTGGAGGTACAGTAGGGTTTGTCTGTCCACTGGAAAACCTATAAGCATTATTGTGTCAGCTACTGTATCAGCTACTTGCACGTTAATTGTATCAGCTACTTGCACGTTAATTTTACTCTGACTTCGTCCTGGTGTGAATAAAGTAATTCACTCTTTGGGAAAATAAGCTGAAGGCTAAGTAACAATACACAGCCTCACCCCAGATGTAGTACAGTGCGTGGGATAATCTCCAGTACTGAAAACATTGGTGTGACCACCTAACCCTACATCTAGGCACAACTGAGACTAAGCAGTCAAATGCTAGTCATTACTATTTTTTAAATGTTTGTTCACTTAAGATTTTTTATTTAGTGAAGATTTTCCTTGAATCTAATTGAGAGATTCTTTAAGCTTTGCACACATCTTTAATAATGCTGAGTTCAACTTAATACTGTTCCAGAAAAGACATGCATCACTAATTTTAAATAAAAAAGTGAATGATCTATAAAATACCTTAGCATAATTATTAATTGGGAATACTAATTACCATATCCTACTCTTACAGACACATTACTGTAATTAATTAAGGAAGCATAGAATTTACACATTCCTGTCAGTTGGAATAAGGAAATTACAATTCTGACAAATGAGTTAATCAAAATCTGTGTATACACATGCTATATAGAAGAAACATCTTTTGGTTTGAATACTACACAGTATTTTAGCAGATCCCTGAAGAATTGGACCACTCTGTGGCCGCTCTCCTCATGTAGTTTTACTTCATTAAGTTTAAGTCATTCAACTCTGCTATTACTGTGCTATAAATTTACCATGGGATTTTGAGTATCACAGAATCACAGAATCACAGAATCACAGAATTTCTAGGTTGGAAGAGACCTCAAGATCATCGAGTCCAACCTCTAACCTAACACCAACAGTCCCCACTAAACCATATCCCTAAGCTCTACATCTAAACGTCTTTTAAAGACCTCCAGGGATGGTGACTCCACCACCTCCCTGGGCAGCCTGTTCCAATGTCTAACAACCCTTTCAGTAAAGAAGTTCTTCCTAACGTCTAACCTAAAAATCCCCTGGCGCAGAGTACGTCTGGGCACAATCCATTGTGCCATCTTTACATGACTTAGGTACAACATACTCAGCATTTTTTAAATTGTATAGATATGTTTTTGTTCAATATTTGTTTTATTTATTCAATATTTATTTATTCAATAGCATTTGCTTTGGATATGTTTTCTTGTAGCCTCTGAGTCATATGGCTGTGTCACTGCAAAAAAAAAAAAAAAAACAAGCAGGAAGTTTAAGTTCGCCTGCAAAACTGCAGAAAACACCCCACAGATCTTAAAGGATAATTTCTAATGAGAAATGCAAACCAGACTGACAGAAGAAGCTGGAAGGAACTGCAGAAAGAGAAGTTGCTACTTGTAGAACCCTGCGCTTAAAAACCCTGAAGCTATTCACAAAGCCATTTATCTTACTTTCACTTGAGTTCTGAAAACATATCTGTTCATAAATTATGATCCTTTCTGTTACTTTTGAAATCAAATTAAAGATGTCAAAGATACCACTCCAGCTTTTCTAAATTAATTAAATAAATAAATAAATAAGTAAAAATGCTGTTTCTTTTGTCTGTGTTCTCTTATTGTGAGCACAGTTAGGATTAAAATTAGAAAAAGTGGGCCTGTAAAAGCCTTAATTCACATAAAGAGGATTTACTTGAGACAATTATCTTGATTTGGTCTTCTGTAATACTCCCCAGTAATGAAAAATACTTGTAGCATTCATCCTCTCTTTGGCCACCTAATTGACTACAAATAAACATCATATCCTGAGTACAGATATATGAGCAAATGCTCACTTTCCTTTCTATGTATATCTGAGGGTTGCCATAATGACACACAATCCATTCAGAAATCCAAGTACACAATTCAGCTTAGCTTCAATGGATTATGCATACATCAGAATTCAGATGAAACTTCATATTAATGATCTAAAAATATTCAGGAGAATAATATACTGTTTCAATTCTCTTATCATACTTTATCAATAGGGAAGCTAAGTAAAATGTGTAACATTAAGATGCTTACTACTACAGTCAGAGCACTGCTTTTCAGAAAACAACTGACTGATGCAAGTAGATTTTTCCTTGACCTTTTTCTAAAGATAATTCTGTAAGCACCATGTTTAGAAACTTCCACAAAGTATCTTCAAATCAAAACCAGAATAGACAATACAATGTAGCAGGTATTATATAATCTATTTATGTTCTTTAAAGGAAGCATGACACAGTGTTTCTGTTTCTAAAAACTGGATTTTGCACACAGGTCAAAAAGATGAAACTGTCAGGGACTTAATCACTCTCATGTTAGGGTTGTATTTTGCTGCTGTTATTTCTGACCTCTACATTCTCCAGAATAACTGATCATGAAATAAGAATGGATGCTGCATTCAATCAACAATGAAGCAATCTGAGTCTCTTGAGAGCAGTTCAGTTTAAATATTTGACATGTAGGCTGAGAAACTGAAGCCCCCGCAAAACAAAACACTTTATTTTCATCAATGCTGCTAAATGAGTACACATTCTTATCAGCCACTTATCGTGGAAGCTTTCTCTTTGAGAAGAACAGCTTTTCCAACTGAGTATAGAGCCGAGCTCATATATTTTAATGAAGGAACTTAGAAATAATTCTGTGCGTAGATGGACTCACAAGTTCATTCCTGAGCTCAGCTACACCTGTGTGTAGGAGGTGTACAGGATAGCAGGACCATTTCATGTGAAGCATGTGGCCAAACATATACACACTGAACCTTAAAGCCATGAAAGGAGTGATGGCATGACGATTCTGACTGCTGAGCAGGAAGTCGTCCTAGCCAATACTGATCTAAAGAAAATAATGAAACAGTACTATAAACAACTCATTTGGTCTGAGAAATTTTTAACCCTTGAGCAGCTTCATAATTTTAATGGGCTTCTCTGTTAAAGTCAAGATTTCATGAAGTGATGAGTGATGTTCAATAGAAACTTGATCAAAGTCAGGACCTTGCATCATTTATGGCTCTAAAAGACCTAAGTTTTGTGACTATGAAGCCTGGAGAAGTTACAAAATTTAAATCATAATAATAATAAAAAAACACAGGGAAGCAACTAAAGGACTATTTTATTTAACATAATATGCCAACATGTTAAATAAAATAGTACAAACAAATAAATGTAAATAAATATATATATATATATAAAATACATACAAAGTAAATACAGCATCAATGGATGGAATTATATATTTTTTTTTCCAAGCTGATCATAAAAAACAATGTATTTTATTTCAGTTGGTACATCTATAAAGACTGAGGAAACATTTTATTTTTTAAAAAAAGGCACAATAAAACCAGATATTTAATGTCAGTTAATTCTGATTTCTTTCACTGCTTGAGGAATAGTACTATCATAGTTCTATCATATCCCAAGCCGGGGGGGCGGGGGGGTTGGAACTAGATGATCCTTAACGTCCCTTCCAAACCAAACCATCCTATGATTCCACAGCCAAATATTACTTTCTTTCATCCCTTCATTGTTTGATATATTATAAATAATGGAAGATCAGAACTGTTGACACCTAATAAATAGGTTATAAAATCTACAGTTGGTATCAACTATTAAATGGCAATAAAATGTGATAATTTTTATGTTGTGTTTTTTTTGATGCAACAGTAAAATAGTCCCTCATGTTTGTTCTTTGCCTCTGGGGACATCAGCATTCCAAGTTCTCCAAAATCTGAGGCAGTGACAACTATTGCTTTATCATAAATGTATGTAGTTGAAGAAACAAGCACTGTCTTTTTTTTGAGTCTTTTACATCCAGAGAACTTCAGTTACATTACTGTTCTACCTCTTCATAACTGGCATACATTATTTACATGCTGCAATACTAATTACAAGTCTCAGAGCATACATTACAGAGTGAAACATACTTTTAAACAGGAGAGCAAGAATAATTGCCCTCCTTTCTTCAGCAAGCACTGTGAAGATAGACTAGTTTCTGCATAACCAGAGTAAAGCTGAGTTAAAGTCTTAACAGGCAACCTCTGTTTCCCCTGCATCACCTATTTTAAAACATTTAATCAAGACATCTACTTGCCAGCCCATCAGTACGAAAGTAATGCACAACTTCTTTAACAATTATGAGGGACAAAAAACACAGAATGCAAAATCACCACTTTAAGTCATTTGTGAGGAAAACTGCAAATGACATTTGTTTTTGATTCTTTTTCCTACCACAGCCTTGCTCCATATTACAGATGGGTGATTCCCTTGCAATCCCTTCCTTTTCTAACAGGCCTTCTTATGCCCTTCTCTACTAGGGTTTGATCTTATACAGAAATAATGATTCTCTAAAAGTGGGAGAAGATGGCTAATCTCAGGTAGTGCTTAACCAAACAGGAAATAAATAAATAAATAAGAAATTTAGGTCTCCCTCTTACATTCTGCATGAATTTTGATTTAAGAATATAAATTAATATGCTCTATGCCATATCTGTGATAAAAAATGTCTGCTTTTTCTTGTTTGAACAATTTTTTCTTCTATTTTTTTGTACCCATAAGCATAAAAAACATACATTTGATTTCAGGGGTGAAAATAATGTTATCCAGGATGTTTTAACTACAACTACAATCACTATACCGAAGGAGCCATACAGAAGAAGTGAACATCAAATTATTTCCAAAAGTAAAAGTAAATACTTTATTAACTAAAATGAACAAAAAATATCTCACTGCCAGCTGGTAAAATCATTTAATAATCACTATTACTAAATGGACATTTTCTGTTAAAAAAGAAACCTGTCAATGTCAATGAGCAGGAAATATATATATATATATATATAGGATATATAAATTAATTCTAGTAATTGAAATCATTTCACAGATACACATATCCAAATGCATTTTCAGAATGATGTTACTGGTATTTTTACTAACAACATGCACATGCACACATACTCCTTTTTGTAAGTATAATATATATCTCACACAAGCATACTGGATAAGTATGGAAGATCCATGTACTGGCACTAAATGGTAGTATGCCTTGCCAGTCAAAAATGATTTGTCAGGTGTCCAAAAACTACTGTCAGAAAAGAAGCAGGAAATCTGGACAGAGAAATAAATCTAAACATCTTAAGATACAAATATATCTGTGGCATTAAGGCTGACTATTAAGTATGACTTACAGTGATACCATGAGCAGAGATAAATAAATTTTCTAAAATCTGTTTATAAAATCAGTTGATCAAATGTAGGACTGAAATATTGTACCGTCCAACTTTAAAATGTTTTATTGCTTTTTTTGATTTCGATGTGAGCAGTTATTCACATGCCACTGCTACCCTTTAGTAGTAAAGTACAGAGTAGTATGCTATCACAACAGTGCTTAAATCATTCTCAAATACATACTAGTCACAATTAGAGCAGAAAGACACATAACGTGCTAACGAGTTTCCATTTTCAGATTTAGAGACCACTTATATGCAGACCGCTCTCAACACCTGGAGACCCATGTATTGCTGCAGTTTCAATATTCATCTCCACTCTGCCTCTCAAGCTGTTCCTTCCATCACCTTTGCATCCCCCATGCTCCTGCCCAGATTCTCCTCTGCCATCAACTAACTTTGAGTACATAAACTGCTAAGCCCCTTTTGTTTATCTCATTTATCTTCTACCACATGTAAATGAGCTGTTCAACATTCTTCACCTTTCTTCATTGAGAACAGATGGCTGCCTCCCCTTTTTGATTGCTTTGATATCAACAAGGAGAGACACTGTGACATAAGAAAAACTGAGTTTTATGTTCTCTGTTCTAGTTGCTATCTGACAGCAATAACTGTGTGGAGATTAATGCCAATCCCTTAAAATTTGTGATGCAGGATGTCCAGCACATATGGAAACTTCACTGACTTCACCAGTAAACGTCCATTATGATTTTAGTGGGTTTGTAGAAAAAAATATTTTCAGAGGCCTATTATCTAATGAAATTTTGGCATATTATCACAGGAGCAATGAAAGATATAGAAACCAAACCATTGGCAATCTTCATGACTGGGCTCCATAAACCAGAGACTGTGGAACCTCAGAGTAATATAACTGTGTGAAGTGACTTTAATGTAGGAGAACCTGTATATTTTTCCTGAATAGTATGCTTTAAAAGAGATAGAACACAATACAATAAAATAATCAGATTTAGGAAAACATATGAATTGGAAGTTTTTATCTAAACAATTATGAAAAATATGACTCTAGAACTTAATAGTAGAGGTCAAGCAATTATTATGAGTTTGTGCTAACAACAGATGCAACTAACATCAGATGTGGTTATAACAAGCAATTCCATAGATGCCACAAAAGCTGGAAGGAAACTTTTCCAATATTAGAACTACAGTTTATCTACTGTTAAAACAATTCTTTTCACATTTTTATCATTTTTCATCTATTTAAAATGCAGTTTAAATCTGAAGGGAATTGATTTAAATCTGTTAGGACAACTCCATATACAAATGGATTTACTCTGCTGTAATACTCAGGTGGCAGAGATTAGATGTAGACACAAATGTTCTATTTCTACCTACAAAGCCCCCCAAATTAGTAATTCTTGAAATTACAGATGCTAAAAATTAAAAAAAAAAAGAGGTTAGCAACCACCAAAGATTCTTTCTTAATACTGTAAAACTTGCACATATTTAGAACAATTTTAAAGTTTGTAAACACTCAGGTAGAAACCAATTCTGAAGACAAGGATTTTTCAACTTACTATTGAAAAGTTTCTGTCTGATAATATTACAGCTAACAAAGTAATTTCCAAATACACGGTTCATTTAAAGGCTTAGAACATTTTCATTGCTTCATGTCCATGCCCCTGTAAGATGAAGCAATGAAGTGCTCTAAAAATTTTGGTTTTAGAGTGTAAAACATCAACAAATTTGGCACAGTTAAAATTCTCGTCTTAGTTCAGAGGAGTTTCTGTACTTCCTAAACTGGATTATCAGATTCCATTTTTGTATTTTTGAATTCTCATCTTCAAAGAGTGAAATGGGCAAATGGTAGGTAGTCTGAAGGATGGGAGGAAGGATTGCTGGTGTGAGGCAATCTGATAGCTAGTGAACTGCAAAGTTTGCGTATCCTCTGGGCAATGGGACCCAAAAGCAGCTGTTAAGTCTGACAAATTCTTATTTAATTTTTTTTTTTTTTAAAGCTCACAGAAGTAAACCAGCTTAATGCTTAGCCAGATTAGTGCCTCAATGCTTGCTTAATCATTTACTGTGCATAACATTTGTGAATGCTGCAGTGCTAAATTGGCTAAGCTCTAAAGACAGTTTACATAATCACACATTAAACTTCAAATAGATAAGCAAGGTCATTACTGCCCCTAGCGCCAAGAAGAGCTCCCATGTAGGGTAAGATTTCTGGCCTAGTTAGCATGTTTTCAAACTTCTTACCAGGACTCTTGACAGTTATAAAAGCCCCCTTTTCTGTTGAAATGCTGAGGAATGTTACAAGAGGAAAGCAGCAGATGTTCTCTTTTCCCAAAAAAATCTTTAAGACTCTTAAGAAAGAAAAATACCTGTTGTAAAAAGTGTTACCATTATGATCTACATTTCCAAAATACACAAAAACTGCAGTTGCATGCAAAAATAGTTGTTAGTTTAACAGACACGGTGTCAAAAATTAGCCCCAAATTGTTCAATTTCTTTAAGTTTCTAGCACAGACTTTGCAGTTTTCTGTGTTCTATCTCATACAAAAAAAATATCTCTTTATGATATATATTCAGATCTATCCATTCTAACATGAAACTTATTTGGTGGATATTGTGAAGTGTCTCTCTCATTTTCTGACACTTTCCATACCAAGTCATTTAAGATTGAAAAAACATATTTTCAGAAAAAAAACTCAGAGCAAACTATCTCTATCCTCAAAGGTCAGAGAAACCGGTGACAAAATACTTAGCTTATGCTACTTAGCTCACAACAACTAGCACTTCAGATTGCATTGCTCACATGATTCCCATTTAGACTTTATCTGCTGCATGAGTATGTATTTTCTGCTCACCACATCTGTGCCTTTATCCTTCTTCTACATGTGAAAATACAAAGGATAGAGTAAGCTCAAGTATCCATTAGTTAACTTTGACAATAAAAACTGTCTCGGAATGACAGATGAAAAATAGACCATGAAATCCATGTGAACAATACATCTTCAAGAAATACAGTTATCAAAAGCTATAAAACAGGTCTTTCTTATTTAAGTGCTCATTGACAGAGATTGCATTCTCTTGTATCAAAAAGCTAGAAAGGATCACTAAGCTTTGCTTCCTCTAAACCCCAGCCACTGAACTTCCCCAGGTTTCCCTTATTAAGGCAATTCATTTGTAATGGTTAAATGTTATTTTCCAGAAATGTTTCTTGTCTTGTGCCGAAACATGAAGACATGAAAAATTGATTCGGAAGTTTGTTCTATGAGAAGCAGGAAAAATATTCTGATTGAATACAAATTGGTCATTATGAAGTAGCTCTACAAAATTCTCAAAGCACCTTTTCGAACATCTACAGGCATGCTTGATTTACTTCAGATGCCAAGGATTCTATCACTTATTTTTTAAATACACAGAAACTTTTGTACAACTTGGTTTGATAATTGTGTTTTGTGAGAAGAACTTGATAACAGAAAGTGACAAACAGTATTAGCTAATGAGAAAATCTTCCTCCCACACAATTTAAATACTTCAGGATCTTCCTCTCAAAGCAGAAGTTTTCTCTCACTTGAATCTCTTACATGTAATCTGTAAGAACCATGTCCTTAAAAGTATTATAACAGGTTTACATAAAGTCACAGTCACATGGAGTTTGCCTCTGACGTTTAACTGCTACAAAAATTTTATGAATTTTCATTCAAAATCATCATAGTAAAACTTACAGGCCTAACAGCCTACAGAATGTCCAGTAATGCTTGATTCCTAACACATTCACTGTAATACTTAGGGAGTCAGACATGCTCCTTAAGAACTCATGAATGCATTCAGCTGTCTAAAACTGGCAGCAGTGTTGTTAGCAGTGACGCTGCTCTGTACTGCTACCAGCTATGGCTTTGTGACAAATTGCTTCTCCAGATTCATGTTATTTTCTGGGGAATTGATCAACTCTGTGAATATAAAAGCAGTTGAAGGTGATTCCACCCACTCAAGCAACAGAAACTTATAGGCTGGAGACTAAGGCAAAGGACACCAAAGACAATGAAACTGGAATTTTGCAGGTATCTTCTCAACTGTACTGGTATGAGGACATTTTCTGAGAGAGAAAAAGTCTGAAACATTCAGATTGAAAGAGAAAACTGCAAATGATTTGACCACTGCATTTAGGTGTGGACTAATTTCCTTCTTTCCCTTGAAAGATTCAGAAAGAAGAGGAAGAGGATAATTGTATGAAAACTAAATAGCAGGATAGCAGAATGTGGAATAATGTGAAAAAGAGTATGGAACCTTGCTTAACCTGTCAGAAAAATAAACTGTCAGCAGGAATTCAGCCTGCAGACAGGATATGTCTGAGCAACTACTGCTTAGGTGAGCAGGTTAGGACCATTAAACTGTCCTGTGCTCACTACAAAAAGCATGGAAGTTAGTTCTGAGATTAATGGGAATGTTTACAGCTCTCATAGCAATTACTATAGTCTCCCCAGTTCAGCATTTCAAAAACTGTTCATTATGTGTTCTTCTTGAACACAAGAGCTAGAAAACATTTTTTCTATTTTTCCTTTCAGAACAAAGCTCCAATCTGGAAATAAAGTACTCATTTCATGAGCTCTGGTTCAGAGAAATCCTAGAGGCACTCTGTATGAGATAAAAGCCCCTAAAAGCCCAAATACGCAAGTTGTACCAGGATAACAGCAGTTCTGACGTTTGGGTAAAGCTTGTGGAAGGATGCTCAAATAACAGTGTTTCATCTTAGCAGAAAAAAAAATAAAACCTAAAACCAATTTCAAATATTTGAATTAAGGTGTAATATTATACCATAATTATACCATACGGAATATGGGAAATACTCATCACACTTTTTTTAAACACTTCATAGATAAAAGACTAGCTTTCTAATTATCTGTTAGGTGAGAAGCAGAACACAGGAATAAAAATTAGTTAATTACATAAGTATTTCAAAAGTTATTATTTTATCCATATAACAAAAAAGCCCCAAATTACATTTGTAATACTAGTCTGCTTACTGACTCATGCTGAGCACGCTAATGGGCTTTCCAGAATTTCTCAGGCTGCTTTTAGCCACATTATAACACATAGCACACAGGACATATTTCTTCCACTTTTAACAGCCAAGTTTCTCTGGCTTTATAACTTGGTCAAGGATATGCTACAGCGCAGAATTGACAGGGCAGCCTTTGATTGCTGAGTCTGTTCCTAGAGTTTCTGTTTTCATTTGACATTTTTTCCATGGTCAAGTTTAAAATGTGCAATGCATGTTTAAAAATGATTCACATTCACAATAGAAAATGAATATGAAAAGCAGCTTATAAAATGTTGATAAAAAGGAAAAAGTGTATCAAAATAAAGTTGCAAAAATGTTTTAAAGTATGGTTTTCACATGATTCTAAGTAACATACAAAACGTTTCAATATTAAAATTACCAAAAAAAAAAAAAAGTAATTAGCTGTTTGACCAACCTTTATGTCTATGAGATCCATCCATGTCAGAAAACTCGATATGATTTTCATCAGCCCAATACAGTCTGTGGTTGACATAATCTATTGTAAGAGCCATAGGCCTAGATATCTGTGTTTCTATGACAACTGTTTGACTGGAGCCATCCATACCAACACGGCCAATGTGAGGATATTCACAGCAATCAATCCAGTACAAGTATCTAAAAACAAAATACAACAGCTGCTTGGTGATGAAAACAAAGCAAAAAACAAACAAACAAAACCAACCAACCAACCAAAAAAAAACATAATTAATTTAGTTGACGTCAAAAATATACTGGTAGTCATTAGTCATTCCATGATGTTTCCATTTTCCAGGTAGCTTTTTTTTAAATTTTTTTTTTTTTAATTCATAGAACTAGGTTAATTTTCTGAACAATATTTTTATATAAAATATTATAATATTTTGTAATTATATCAATTATATTATATTATAGAATCATTTAGGTTGGAAAAGACCTCTAACATCATCAAGTTTTAGTTGACTATCACCATCAGCTGTTAACCTACCACTGCCAAATCTTCACCATGTTCCTAAGTACCACATCTACACATCTTTTGGATACCTCCAGGGATGATGACTCAACTACTTCCATGGGCAGCCTTTTTCAATGCTTCACAACCCTTTCAGTAAATATTTTTTTCCTAATATCCAACCTAGACTTCCCTGGCACAACTTGATGTGATTTCTTCTTATTCTGTTGCTTATTGCTTGGGAGAAGAGACCCAAAACTGCCTCTGCAACTGTTAAGAAAAATGTCTGCTGCCCCTATAGCTCTCACACCAGTCAATAAAGCAAAAATGGCCGTGATACTCAAAACTTCAATCAGAATGCCAGCACAGATTAATAAATAAATTATGCCAAGCAAAGTAACAAATTACTGAAATTAGCAACTACATTCACCTTTTTAACAAATTATTTAAATTAACTAGTCAGTTCTCACTTCTCATCATTGTTGTTGCAATAAATTTTTCAAACCTATTGACCATTTCAAATTTTTAAGACCACCTTAGCAGTAACTGAAGTTTATTATAAATTTAAAGGCTTTTTTTCTAAAGTTATTTGTGGACTATGAGTCTTCCTCTAATCTTCCTCCCTCTCCCAAAAACCCTTAACTGCTGTCTCTTAGTACTGAATCAATCCATTTATTCTGCTATCTCCTAGCACTGAATCAATCCAGTTATTAGGCTTTTGTTAAAATCAAAACCCTAATTTTATAATGCAAAAAAAAGGTAAAAGAGATCTTCTAGTTAAGAGGGATCAAACATTTTCTTTCTTCAATTCACATACAAGGCCTATCAAAGAATGTCTTCCAATAAATTATAGCTGAATAACCCCACTTATCTGGAATCTAGTGAACACAGAAAAGAGTGACAACAAAACACTTCAGTGAATAAATCAAACTAGCTGTAAGATTTCTTTGTCTCTCATACAATATGAACCTTTTCTTATTCAGTATCCCATTCATTCATAAACAAATAAATATGATATAATTGTTAATGCATTTTAGACAACTGATATTCAGTATAGCTAAAAGTCAGGTAATAAAAAATAATTAGTGTTTCTCTTCTGATTTTATAAAAAAAAAATATAAAATTAAGATTAAATATTAATTGCTGCAGAACTGTTTCTTCATACCCAGCTTGAGGATCCAAGGACAGATCTCTGGGAAACTTCACCCTTTTGCTCACAAGGACAGTAGGGTATAAGCCATTGAGTTTGGACACTTCAATAATTCTCTTTTCAGTATCAGACCAATACAGATTCTTCCCAATCCAATCAACAGCCAGTGCATTGGGAACAGCAGTATTATGGACTACCTAGAAAAGCAAAAAATTACAAAAATTAACCATCTAAATACTGTGAGGAGGAATAAAAATTAAAGAATTAAATATATATGAATACTGAGAGGTTGGATATATGATACAGAGAAATACAATGTGAGAAAAACAGGTATTACTCCTTGTTAAACAATGACACTTCTGAAGTAATGACACCTTTGAAAGTAAAAACAATGTGGCACCATTTCTTATAGTCAGTGAGAATGGAGAATAGCATGATGTAATAAACACCAAATTTCCAACTTCTTTACATTATGCACTAAATATGTGATGAAGCTTCTTCCTTGGCAACACACCCTAAAATATGTCTAATTGTTAGCTCACCACTTCTCACACTGCATTGGTGCATATTTCATTTTAATATCACACTAGTGTCACACATCATCATGACAGATACCATGAGGGCACATAACTCAGGCAAAAAGAAAAAGCTTGCCTGGTTGGAAAGTAAATGCTGTGCTGTCAATGTTCACTTGGTAGAAGGAAGAGGAACTTTCTAAGAATTAGCTCTATTTCAAAAAGACTACCTTAACTGAGGAATAAACTAAAGGATAGAAGCAATTTAGTGCCACAATGATAGACTATGCTTCACTGAATTGCGATGTGTTATTCTCAAAATTTCTGATGACCTGAATAATTCTGAGACTTGAACAAATATCTCTAGCCATACATGACTACAAATCTCATCATGACAGTATGACTCAATCTAGTCTGGCTGGGAATACTTCACGTTAACTATTGTCTCAGGCTATATTTGAATATTCCCAATCATCTCAAAATGTGAGTCCAACTTCATCTAAGCTTCAAAATTCTGCTCTTGATTAGGTCTCTGTAAATAGAATTTAAGTTAAAAAAAAAAAAAAAAGATAAAAAATCCCAGGGAGCAACACTGGAAAATATTTAAGATTTCTTAAGTACTAATAATGGATTTATTACCATAGTTTACATTGTAATTTATCGTCATCTTCACCACTAAAATCATATGCACTCAAGTATAAACTTTACATGCAAACATTATAATGTATTACTGAATGTGTGATTTTTAATTTAATTTACCATATGGAGACATTGAAAATCATTCAAGGTAAGAGGTACTTTGAGATAAGTTTACCCTAATTTTATAGTTATGAATATGTAAAAACATCCTGTCAGGTTGTTATATTATTTACCAACTTATAAAATCTTTCTAAAATTAGATCAATCTGTGCAACATTTTTCACATGAATATAATATTTTATTTACTAATACCTTAGTGTTACCAGCTTCACTGTTTTATAAATGTGTGACTGCATCAAAGCTATGCAATGCAACATGGGACATTTCATGTACAGACAGCTCTGCAAACTTATATTGTGGCTTAGTTACACTATCTAGAAGCGTCAGCCAGAGTAATTAGTCTCTTTTCTGATGACTTTTCTTTTGAAGGGTCACTTTAAACTTATTCCAGTCACAGAAATGACCAGTGTGACATTTAAAGTCTACAGACCAGCTGACTACAGCATTTTCCATAACTTCAGTACTTCAGTATATTTACACAGCTTACCTACTTATACTTGTTTTTTTCTTTGGCTTTCTGTAAACCCCAGTGCACTAACAATTCAGTCAACTCTCAGTTAAATCATACAGAATTTAGCTCATGAATACAATCCTCTTAGCCCTTAACTCTATTTCAGACAAGATCCAAATGCAATTAAATTTTACTAAATCATGCCATATATGCATATGCATATACCCAAATTTCAAAATTTGGCTTACAACCATAAAGGTGAATTTTCCAAAATACTCAAAAAAAAAAATAATACATTCTAATGGTAAATTTATTAATCAACAATTACCTTGATGTCACTTCCATTCAAACACATTCTGTTTATCCTACTGCCATTTGGTCTGCTGGAATCTATCCAATAGATGAACTCTTCTCTATAGTCAAAGTCTATTGCAATCACATTATTTAGCCCCTAAAAAAGGAAAAAAAAAATAATAATACTAAAAAAAAAATCAAGCCAACTTATTCAAATAAGTTTGAATATAAAATATTTGATAGCATTCAGAATGCAAAATATACTGCATATAACAGTCACTAAAATGCTTCATTTTACTAACCATTATTTTTGAGTGCCTTTTTTGAAGTACTTTAGTTTTAAATAATCAGAAAAAGACAAAAATTATAACAGTAATAAGTTTGGTGACAAATAACTATTGCACTTCAAAAATTCAGGTGACTTGAAACTAAATGGAGGTGTGATATTCTTCATTTCTGATATTGAAATTAACTTTACCAGTAAATATTTTAACTTTTGTTCAATCTTTTTGTTAATTGTTACTTTTGGCATTACTCTGACAAACTAGAGGGGAAAAAAAAAAAAGCAAACTAACAAAAACCAAAAACAATCTTGCAACAATTTTCACCAAATGTAAGCATTAAAATACCATCTCACAAATGAATGGAATACTATCCTGTATTGTCAGCTCTCAGGAAAATGTGAAGATATTCATTTTGTAACAAACTCAGAAATAGCATAACACTATCTTTAGTGGTTACTTTTTACTATTTATATAAATGAATCAGGAATTAAAGACTGATGTTCAAAAAAGCATAAATGTTAATTCCTGGATTAGGTTTTCAATTCTCACATGCACATATATAGCTAGTATACATATAAATTGTGAAAAGCAGGCATCTGGAAGTCTCCTATGGCTCCAATTACTATGCCAATAAAACCAAAAAAGAGTGGTGATTGGAGATGAGGTAATCCTATAGGCTGGAAACAGTAGTCATGTAATAATGGCTTTTCATCCCAAATAGCAGATAGGAAACAAAGGTTTTGCATTCAAATGATGGCCCTCATTTCCTTATCTGAGAATTGGAAAGCCTTGTCCCATAACCTGCTTTACGTTCTACTTGTAGTGAATTCATGGTTATTCTGAATATTATACAGAGATTTTGTTATCAATCAATGATGGAGTAGCAGTATTAAAAAGAATAGATGCAGTTTGCACTTTTAAAACCACAAGATCATTTCATGATTTCATTTCAATTCTATTATCAACCCAATGACCTTTTACTCTCAGGTATGTTGGCAACCTCCCTCATTAATGAAATTCATACCTGTAGAGAGAATGCTCTGGAACTGACAACTCTAAAATAAACAACTAAGAACAACAATATTTAATTGCCCTGAAAGTGGCTTATCTGCAAACTGCAGTGTAATAAGGTAAATCCATCTTTTGAGCAAAACTTAGAGGAAAGGAGTGATCAGGTAGCACAAACCATCAGTAAAGCTTGAAATGATGCAGTGTTTCAAAAATCACATATCCATGCACACATAATTTTAGTAAAACCAGCTGCAATTCTGACACTTGTAATTGTGCTACAAAAAAAAAAAAAAAAAAGAAAAAGAAAAAAAAACTCTCTCTCTTATTATTACTAGCAAACATGCACCTAAAGATAAAGCTGCACACCAAATTCTTAACAAAGGAGACCAAAGATGAATCAAAAGACTATCAAAACATGTAACATTCTGGAAATCAACGTCAGCAATTTGTGAAAAGCTTTATGTACTTTAAAACACTGAGTAAACTTCTTAAGTATGCAGGCTGATAAAAGAATTTGAATGCCTTCAAATCTTTGGTTTCAAATGTTTTATTTTGGGTGAGTTTAGTTCCAATATTTATCAGAACATCAGCTGCATATAAAATTGTTTCTGTACATTTGCAACAGAGTTATCTGTCCAGACAATATCTTTTCCTGCTCTGCATATCACTTTGACGTCCTCCTAGCATTATTCTTTTTCTTTTCTCTTCTACCCTGCTTTAAGAAGGAATGGTGAAACTTTTAGATGGCATCAGCTGCTTTAACCTCGCATCTCAAACTTTGTCTCTGTTACATGCAGCATACTGTATTCTAGCCCATAAGTTGTGGTCCCCTTGGTGCATCAATAAAAAAAAATACAGGTAAAATCACTAATAAGGAGGAGGAAGAATCTACCTACTTTGCCTATGGAAACCCTACAGATTTTAATGACTACAAGTGAAGGAAATGGAAGGCAAAGAATACAGATGAGATGTATTTTGAACAGTTGAACTTTTTATGTACATTTGAAAAGAAAAAAAAAAAAGAGGAAAAAGCTGGCATGTAACAACTCAGAGAAGACTGAATGAACTCCTGCTTTCATCTCCTCTACTCTGAGTTTATATGAACAATTGTTAGAATGACAAAGCACAGATCAAATACACAGAGAAGGGAGGTTTTGCTCCTTTGCCAGAGCAGTTCTGGTATTTGCCTTCATTTGGGAGATGTCTAAGAAAGGGTTAGAGCTGAGCTGATCCATCGTACCATTACAAGGACAAAAAGATGTCCTCATGAGGAAGACAGCTCACCTGTTCTGCTGGTATAGCTTCCTCTTTTGCTTTCAAATCTGTATGTTTTCAAAAATGCAATATTTATAGGATCAAAGGCCAGTAGCTTCAAAAGTTGAGATATATATTAGACTAATGAATTGATGTGATTCAGAAACCACAAATTGTCTTCAATGGCTGGAGCTACATTGTCCCTAATGTAGTGAAAAGGAGTCCATTAAATTCAAGACTAATAAAGCTCTCCACCAATCTGTCAGCACCAAGCATAAAGAAATTTTACTGTTGCTCCCCTCTTTTCTCAGGGTTCTAGTAATAGATATACCAGCAAAAGAGGAAAGGCAGTGAGATGTAAATGAGAGGCAGTCAGAAGGATTTCAGAAGAACAAACAGACTTTAACAAAATGTTTCCTATGCTTAAATAAATTAAAATGTTTAATGTAAGATGGTTAATTTTGTAATTACTGTTGTGAAGATCTAAACACCTTTCTTGTGACATTAAGATGCACAGCTTACTGACACAAGAAGTCACAAAAAACCTGATGCTATTGACTAGCATAACTGATTTGGAATTCTAATCTGTGGTAAGTAACTACACTTAGGTGAAGCATAGAAGCAGAGCAGAAACTGCTAAAATGATAGCTCTGTACTTACTGGGCAACTTTCTATTTTTGTATTTTTTTCAAGGACTTATTTTGCTTTGTTTTGTAGTTCCCTCTCATAATAATTTGAATAATTACACAAAAAATCAGATTTGCCAAAGATGCGTGTTCATGCATTGTAATGCTGCAAATATCGGAATCGAGTTTGTCTAAATTAAAAAAATAGATTTGGATTCTGTCAGTAATTAGCCCAAATAATACATGGCCAAATGTATATGTATTTTTTAAAAAATAAAATATAAAAATTGTTCAAAACATATTAGAGTGGAAGAGGATCACAAATAACATAAATTTTCGTACATCAGAATGACTGACAAAACAACTGCCTGAGCCTTAATCATCTCAATACTCCGGTAGTAAATTTAAAATATTATCAAAACTGTGAAGGTACTGCAGTTGTTCTGTGGTGCATACAATGCCAATTGTAGAATGATATTTCTGTCAGTTGCACACTTTAAATAAAAATAAAAGTATTGAGTTAAACTTAGAGCATGGTACTGTGATTATACCTGTTTCAACAAAGTGTAGTTGGATCCATCAGTGCTAATTTTTCTTATTTCATGATGATCAGCCAGAATTAAGAAAGGTTCCTCATCTAAACCCCGGGAGAAAGAATATATTAGACTAGCTTTTACGTTAATTTATGGAAAATCAGGAATACAATGCTGAAATACAGATGGTTTGAAAAATAAATGTTACATGCTCTGATCAATGTTATGGATGAAAGAAATATTTAAAACATTCAAATGTTCCAAGAGAGATCAATGATGCAGTATAAAAATGAACAAAGCAATCAATTAGTATATCTTTCAATGTAATTTATTTTTTTGCCTTTCGAATACGGCAACCATACTGTATTTTATGCTAATTTAATGTCAGCAATTAAATTTGAAATGTATTTCATACCACTTTTTAATTTTGAACATTCAATTTCAAGTTATCACTAAGATGACTATTATTTTTTTTTCTGTTGCAAACCAAATACATTTTGTCTGTTACTTTTTGAGACGTCAATACTGTATATTTTAGATATAAAGAAACACCTATTTGAATAAATCTTGACTTTCTAATTCTGAATTTATGCCTTTTTTTTTTACCCCATTTTTCTAGTTTATCAAACAATATTCCTTCAGATTATGCCATCACTTTGAAACATCACTGACAAACACAATGGCTTTTTTTTTTAAGTCTTTGTTTTCACTCTACTAACAGAGATTGATACACAAAAAAATAATAATAATAGAAAATGTATTTATGATTTTTAATCTACTTCTCATACATTCCAGGATCTAATGTGCTGTCAAGCCTACTCTGCTCTTGTACTAAATACTTTGCCCCACCTCACCTATATGTTTAACTTGTAAGACATTCTTCAGTTCTTCTTGATCTGAGGCACCATCCTCAGCAAAGACTGCAGCCTTTCTCCACAACCCACTAGCAATCTCTTCTCTGTTGTAAAGATCTCAAGGCAGTTTATGCAAGAGATCAGCATTATGCTGAATGTTTGCATGTTGGTAACTCCTCTCAGCACAACCATCCTTGCCACATCGTTGTCATCACAACTTTTGAAGTCTGATTTATTACAACTCCAGTAATCAACTGTCCAACAATGTGATTAAGCTCCCCCTCTCATTTGAGCAATCTATGAGTTCTGAAAGCCACTCATATGAGTGGCTTTCAAGGCATGAAATAGGACTAAAGTAAAAATTGGATCCTGTATCTCTACCCTCCCCCGTGCTTTTACTCTTGGAAGCACCTGGACAGGAATTTTGAGGCAAACATAGGTTCCAGTCTTCCTATCATTTAAGAAAGGAAATAGATGGTTTTGGTAAAGCAATAACCACCAACCAACCAATGAAACAAAACTCTGCAAGGCAGGAATCTCCTCAAGCTGAAGATTGCCTGCACTATGAACAAAATCCAGCATAAAGCAGTAATGGGGTTTTTGTTTCTTTTCTGTTAACATTTTGTTTTTCCTTTCACTGATCTAATGAATCCTAGTGACTAAAATACATAAAAATAACATCAAGGGCAAGGACAGAGGCGTGAGGAAATAACTGATGTTCTTATATATCTTGAACTGTGCTGTGTATTACAGATGAGAGTTGAGGATTTTATATGCTACTGTAATAATAGATTTTGCAATTTCTGTTCTGTTTTCCTGTTCCTCCTTTTCCTGTGCACACATTGAACATACTGGGAAGTCTGAGGGACAGTCTAATATTCTAAAGTAGGTGAAATAAAACAGCAGAAGTCTTTTACATAAACATATTACTATTATTGTGTGATTCACAAGTCAAATTGTTGTTTGCTTTTTTAAAAAAAAAAAAAAAAACTTTTCCAATACTGCTTCTAATAAAATAATTCAAACTATCATAATCCACTGTAACTCTTCACCAAAAATGATTTGAGTACAATACATACTAAAACCAGAACTTATTACATTCAGACATTCAATCACATTCCTACTGTTTGTTGAAGAAGTACTGTGCTTTGAAGTAACTGTTTATCTTACTTAAAAGGGGAACAACAAAGACCTTGGAGTTAAGGAATGTCACAAATTATTTTGGATACAGCTGTGAATAAAAAATAATAAGAATAAATTGTGATACCTGAAAGGGATTTACAGCCATTTGGGTTATCAGGCTGTATTTCATACCCTTCTGCACACAAGCATTTGTAGGTTCCATATGTATTGATGCATTGCTGGCTACAGGGAAATCCAGATGAACATTCATCAATATCTATACATGTTTTGCCATCATCCTTCAGCTGGAATCCAGGCCAGCATTTGCACTGGGAAAAAAAAGAACACAAATACATTCATTTTGAATTACACGCTGACTCTGGTATCTTTTGAACATGTTAGCATCATAAATTTCTTTATGTAGCCTCAGGTTTTTAGTAAAATTCTAACTACACTGCTATTCATACTAACAGGCAGACATAACTACATTTCTTTTCAACTGATGGTGAGATCATATATATAATTCCCTGCCAAATAGATATCACCTTAGAAAAAGTAATTATTCTTTCTACATTAACTGAAGCAGAAGTAAAATCCATCATTTCAAAAATACGGAAAAAATCCATAAAATATAGAAATTTTCCATAAAAAGATGAAAGAAAAATCCTTGAAAATAATGACACATGGCCCCCTTTTGAATTTGTTATTTTTGAATGCATGCAGACTTTTTGGTAAGGTTGATCGATGGTTTTTAGTGCTCTTTTTCTTGAATATTCATAACATCTAGCATTCTGTGTAACAGATACAGTAATGTGAATGAGAACTCTGAAGCCAATTTTTACTCGGGTCTGATGATCACTGCAATAAACAGATTGCATGCAACATCAGTGATGCAAAACACAACTGAGTAGAAACAGGTGAGAATGGATGAGGAAGTTAATATCAAATAATTTGAATCAGAAAAGCAGCAAATACATATCAGAAGAAACTGGTGGCCAAGTGAAGTGAGGACAAAAAGGAGAGTTTTTGAAACATACTAGGGAAAACAAATTATGTATTAGACAACTATTATTTCAGAATTATTACAAATGTCAGTAAAAATGCAGAAATGACATATAATTTAAACTGAGATTCTCTTCTGTATTTCACAGAAGACCAAATGATGTTATTTCACATCAGTTTCAAATAAATTTACTTGTATGGAAGGATTAAAAATAAATAGATAAATAAATGAAAGATCTTCAGAATTCTAAAACTGCAGTTTTCATTATGTTTTTAGAACTGGGCTAACTCCTCAGAACTGCAAGGAATTTATCTCTGATAATTTAAAAGAGCTATAATCATTAGATATAAACAATATAGTCAAGAAATGAAGAGGCTTTGAAATAGGGGCATATTTTCATCAACAGACAATTGCATGTCAGGTTACTTGTATTGTCTAGTTTGTTCTCTGCAGAGACCCATCATATGGTTTCTACACAATCATGCTACTACAACTTCGCTACTACTTTGATTCATCTAGCCTAGTCTCCATGGTGTTCCAATTCATGGTTTCAAGGGTCTGACTACCTATATGCCTAAACCATATTGGCCAAATTCTATTCTATTGGCTCAGTGAGCCAATATTCTATTAAAAAGATGAAAAGTTTGGGTGTGCAGTTAGGGATATTGCAGAGTTAAAATCATGAAAAGATGTCTCTCACAACCCGCAGCTTCTACTTACAGGTTAGTGCAGTGATTAGGGTTTACACAGTACACGGGAAGTATTCTCTTCTACATGTTTCAAGCCGCAAGAGTAGATTCAGGTAATTCAACACAAATCCCATGCAGGCAACTACAGATTTTATTCTGAAACTAAGGCAATTGTACTTTGTTCAGTTATGGTAGTATCTTTGCCTTAGGAAAAAAAAATGAGAAAACTTCTACTCCTGCTGTTCACTTCTAGGTTTGATCTTTTCACAACTGAAAATGAGACTGTTTTTCAGTGGCCTGTACACATCAGTATAATTTTCTACATACAAAGAATTGTATGCTTTTGTCAATAGGTTTAAAGTATGTGTTACACCACATTTTGTTTGTTTGTTTGTATATTTATATATATACACTTCACAATCATTTGCTTACTGGAAATAAAATTTTGAATCTTCTTACTATGATAGGTAAGCCACTTCAATACAAGCCACACATCACAATGTGTGTGCAACATATTGGAGTTTCATAATAATCATGCAATAGTTAAGAAACAGGTAAGAATTAAGAATTTGCATTTTCTAACACCATATTTTATAGATGTTCACCTTGTATCCAACGGGAAGATCCTGACAGTCTTGAGAGCAGCCACTAACTTTCTTACTGAGACATTCATTAATGTGGCAGCTTTTCTCATCCGAACCATCACTACAATCTTCTTCATTATCACAAACATCACTTTGAGGAATACACTTGCCATTTTTGCACATGAAAAAAGAGCTGTTACATGACTGTTCTGGAAAAGAAAAAAGAAGACAACTTGGTGTAGTTTATTAGTATTTGGAATTAATTCTCTGATGGATCAGCTGCAATATGTGCATGTAAGATCAAACAGTTGTGTAAAAATTGAATGTCAATTTCTTGTTGTTAGTACTACAATACCTTTTTACTTTTCAGCATCTGCTTTTTCACTATTTGGAAAACTTAAAGAAACCCCCCATCTTTGAAAGACTTGGTTGAAAATGGTCAGTGTATTTAAGAGACTGACTGCCTCTATTAGAAAATTAAAAAGAACAAGCTAAAATGAAGTAATGCAAATTAGAAGCCTAATAAATATGTTAGATATCATGTATTTGAATTAAAACAAATCAGCAGCACAAAAAATTACACTGATAACACTGAAGATAAACTTTTGCTATCATATAGAACTAAATTTTATTAAAATAGTCTGTACTTCTTTAGAAGGACTTCTGTAATTAGACTCAAAAGTTAGATTTGGAAAAATTAAAGGGAGAAGTAAAGTTGAAATACAAGATACCTGCAGGGAATTTTCCTCCTGTAATGAGTGACTTAGATAAGAAACAGGTCAGATCATTAAACAGGGCACGACGCTAGATATAGCTACAGATTCACATATTAACATCTACATCATACAAATCCCAAGGCTTTGAAAGATTTTAGAATTCATTTGCAGTTTTTGAGATTATCTGAAAACTCTTGTGTATGTTCATAACATTAAGATCTTCAGTAGAATTGTCAAGAGACTGGTAGCAGAAGCTCCCTATGCATTCCCTATGGTTTGAAATTTCAGCAATAACATGAGGTCTATATACTACTGTTTTGGATATCACCAATTAATTGTTACACATGTTAGGATGTGACTGTAATATAATGCTAGTTTTATCAAGGACTGGGATTTTATGTCTGACTTCTATAGATATAGGTAAAATATACCTTCCTGATTTAAAATGTGAGCGCACCTACAGCCTCACGTCTTGGAACAGGTCAATTAAGCTATATTCCAGATCTTCAAATCAGGATCACAACACATCAAGCAGGTATGTTGCCTTACCACAAAGCAAATGTGATAAAGCTGTAAGATCTGGACAGAAGAACTAGTCTTTCAAAAAGCCATAGAAAATGATATTATATGCAGACTAGAATTCATTTACCACTCAAAAAGAGTCAGACTTCAGGAAATTTATTCATGCCAGTAAAAAATATCAGTAAACCCAATCCTATCTGCTCAGTATACAAACCTGAACTTTTGCATTTTACGTTTATAGGTGCCTCATCAGAATGGTCTGGGCAGTCAAAATCACCATCACATTGCCACTGGGAATTTAACAGGCATCTTCCATCAGCACAAGTGAACTCTCCGGGATGACAGCGACGATATCCTAGAAATATAGTAATCAATGTCTTCATACTTTGCTTAATACTTTTGACATATAATTTTGCATACACAAAGCAATTTAATCAAAATTGTCTTTTGTTCTATAAAGAGATACAAAGCATTATATGCTTACACACAAATGTCTACCAACAAAAAGAGAAATCAAATAGCTGTTACACTGCACAGTATAGTCATGAAACAATTTCCACCTAGGCAAAACATATTTATGGAGCTCCCACATAAACATAAATATATTTTCCTTTAGAAGTAATTTAACTTTATGCTATTATTAGGAAATAGCTTTCCAACAGACGTTTGAGAAATTACTATATCCACCAAGTAGTTTTTACAACATGCTTACTACTCACAAGCTTTCCCTTTGAAACACACAGAATAGTAAACATTTTAACCATTCCAAGCATGCATTTTCTAAGACTTCCATAAAATTAAGAAGGATATATAGAGTTTATGTACTTTAAAAGCTAAAATGGATTATTCACAGAAAATTGTAATATCTAAGCAGATATTTTCTTATAACACTTCTGTTTAACCTAGAGTTTAAAAACATCAAGCCAATAGAAAAATCTGGAAGTCAACATAAATTTATTTTTTCCTATTCAATTTTGAAATATGAAAGTTTCAGATGGAAAATCACCTTCTACTTGAAAGATATTTACTTGTAACATTCATTACACCAAACCAACTACTAATAAACTTATGCTCCTGTTTTCAAAAGAAAACTAATTTTTCCTGTATTCTATGCATATCAGTTCTGCCTCAAATTATCTGTCATCCTTGAAAAGAATCTTGAAAGCAAATTTTGATTTTTTTTTAAAGCTCAAGAAAAAAATACAGAGCATGGTTATAGAAGAAGAATTACATAGCTTCTGATTTTTTTTTTTTAATCCAAATTATTCCAAATCATGTTTAAAATTATTTCCTCTTGGGATAAAAAAAAAAGAAAAAAGAAAAAAAAAAGATTTTAATCTCATAAAAAATTATTCTTCCAAGAAGCAAATTCAATTTCTAGTTACTACTGAAGCTTTGATTTAAACACCCAGGCTGTGAACATCTGAAACAAGCAATGATAAGAGACAAATTATAGAAGTAGAGTTGATATTTGTCCTTCTTTTCTAATTACTACATTTCCTGCTACATAGCATAGCTTTTTTTTTTTTTTTTTGGATAGCAGATGGGACATGACATTTGACTGCCTGGGATGAGATACCACTCTACATCAAGAGCTTTGAACCTTTTGTATCTTTAGCTGTCATTTAGAAATGTGTTAATGTACTATTTTCAAAATGCAATATGTTACAACATCAATTACAATCATCACTTGGAATACAAAATAATTCTGAGGCCTCTGAGGGTTTTTTTTTTTTCCTCTCTCTCTTTTAACATGCATCATGCCTGAAAGGAGATAGGCTGATTTGATATTTGATACTTTTTGGTTGCCTGAAACACCTTTGACAGGGAGTTTTTATAAGCCAACAGTTTTACCTCAGATCTGTAATGTTTCACAAAGATATCACCATCAAAAATATCATTACAAATGTGAAGAACAAGGGCCTCTGTTCTCTTCTAAATTTAATATTGTCTCTTTTCTGGATGAACAGGATATAAAGAAATTGGGAACTAGAATAAGAAAATTATTGCTATTCCTATATTTGTCTTTCCATTAACTCCATAAAATATTTTGTACAGATTATTCTTGAATAGGGTTCCTCTTTTTTTTTTTTTTTTTTTTTAGGAGCATATGAAGTACCTTACAACATCAGACAGTGGCTCATCTAGCCCAGTATTCTGTTTCCAACATCAGCAATAGGAGATGCATTTTAGGGAGAATATATTTTGTTCTCATGCTCTCCACAGCTTGAATTATTTTTATGCTTTTGTTTATAAGTAATTAATTATTTAGATTTCATAAACAAAACAGGATTATATAATGGAATTAAAATTTGCTTCAAAGAAATTTTAAAGGGCTACAAGAATTTTTACAATCTGTTTAGATGCAAAATCTGATACAAGTCAAAACTGGTTATTCCAATTACCTGTCCTATTTTTATATTATATGTGGATTATTCCCTAGGAAAACAAGCAAACAAAATACACCCTTGAATAATACAAATGAAAAAAAAAAAAAAAAAAGTGTTTTAAATAGAATCCCCTAAATTAGCTTTTAGAAATATATCTCAAATTAATTTTTATCCCACTCAGTAGGAAGTGGATGATGAATATTCATATAATTTGGGGGGATATCAAGATGCAGATCTTGCAGAGCTCTAAAATCTAATAGAGCTATTGTTAGGCTACTGAGTTTGCAGTCAAATAAAAAAAAATAAATATCTCAGTGAATTAGATGGTTAATTTTTACATCGTGACAGCACCTTAAAAAGTCTGTTTTGGAATTTACATCCTGCTCTCTACAAGTAGTTACCTTTCTCATAAAAGAATGTATCCCTTCCCTAAAATTACATTACGAGTTTACCACACTGTTTCATCCTAGTCACACACTACCATGTGTAGTTGATTACCACCTAACAGAAAAGCACACTGAAGCATTGCATCGTGTAACAGATGTTGCTGTAGATTTCAGTTTACTCAGTAGAAATTAAGTGGAGCCTGTTCCTGAAGGCAGGTCTATATTACAATTAGTTCAGGAGTCTGTACATCCCCTTCTTCTGTTGCTATTTCCTCCTTCTACCCCTCTCCAAAAGTCTGTCAAAACACTTCTACTTATTTGTATATGTATTGGTATTTTAAGGGACCATTGTACTGGGTCTAGCTGGGATGGTAACTTTCCCTGCAGCAGCCCATACAGTGCTATGCTTTGCACTTGTAGCTAAAACAGCAGTGGTATCACACTGGTGTTGTGTCTGCTGCTGAGCAGTGCTGGCACAGCATCAGGACTTTCTCTAGCCCTCCTAGGGGGTGGGAAAAAAAAGTGAGAAACATCACCAGGGCAGCTGACCCAAACCAACCAAAGGGATATTCCATACCATATGATGTCACACTCAGCAATAAAAGGTGGGAAAAGGAGGAAGAGGAGAGGGGTGGGCTCTCGTTGCGAAAACGTCTGTCCTCCTCTCCGAACACCGGCTACGTGCGTTGAGGCCCTGCTTCAAGGACGTGGTCAAGCATCGCTTATTTGTGGGAAGTAGAGAGTAATTTTTTCTCCTCTACATTTCCACATAGCCTTTACTTGTTTTGTTATTCCCTTTCCCCCTTCCTCTTCCCCTTTTCCCTTTTCTCCCTTTAGTTGAATTGTTTAATTAATAATAATATTGTTAATAATAATAATATTGTTATAATATTATTGTTGTTATGTATTATTGTGTATGTATTATTGTTATAATATAATAATAATATTGTTAATAGTTGTTTAATTAATATAATATTTCCTTGATAATATATTTCTCTCTTTATTAAAATTATCCTTATCTCAACCCGTGAGTTGTTTTTTTTCCCTTTACTTCTTCCCCTCCTCATCTGAGGAGGGGGAGTGAGAGAGCAGTTGTGGTGTTCAGTTGCCTAATACGGTCAAACCACCACAGCCATGCATGTAGATGATGCTATAGAAAACAAATGAAAAATATAAGCAAAAAATTGTAATCATTTAGAAAAAAAGGCACCTATTTCTGAAGTTTTTGAGAACCTGTTCACTTCTAAACACTTACTACAGAGCTGAAGACTGCTTCCAAGTAAAATCTGATCAGAAAGGCACTCCTACTCCCTTGACTCCTCAGCTTGTTCATATACTGTTAACTAAAGGAACAAACCCCTAATGAGTCACTTCCTATAAAGGGTTCTGGCATGCAGAAACTACAGTTTATGCTTTCACTATTGTGTGGGTGCACTCTCAAAGACTCCTTTTGGCAAAATGATCTAGATAGCACCAGCTGTTAAGATACCAATGTCAGTATAAAGTGTGCACTTCAATCACCCAAAACAGTCAGTGTGGGTGCAATGGGGTGTGCATCTGACCTCACAGAAAGCTACAGTCCTCCATGGATTAGTGGGCTGTAGAAGGCAGCAGGAGTGAACCCAGGTAGAGCACCCACATCCCTAGATGTGCTGCAGGGCTACCCAGGAGCCCAGAGTACACACAGGCTTGCAATGCCATGTGCCAGGGTGGGAGGAAAGGTACATTTAACTTCTGTGTGTGTCCATGTGTGTGTGTATTCAGAACTTTGGGGGATTAGTTACAGAAGCATTTAATAATGAGCAAGGTATATTAACATTTTGCACGTGAACTCTGATTTACCCATTGTGTTGCTGTTATTTATACCAAATGTATAGTTCACCAATTTCCACTTAATTGTATGTCATTAATAAATTAATCACCTGCTTTGATCCTGGTTTAGTTTAAACTACATGAAGTAAGAAGTTTTTCATTACAACAACTTATTGTCATCAACTGCTCCTTTCAAAATGTCACATAGCTTACTTAAGTGAAAAGAAAAAATAAAGTCTGATAGGAAGTCACAAAATCACAGAATCACAGAATCACAGAATTTCTAGGTTGGAAGAGACCTCAAGATCATCGAGTCCAACCTCTGACCTAACACTAACAGTCCCCACTAAACCATATCCCTAAGCTCTACATCTAAACGTCTTTTAAAGACCTCCAGGGATGGTGACTCCACCACTTCCCTGGGCAGCCCGTTCCAATGTCTAACAACCCTTTCGATAAAGAAGTTCTTCCTAACATCCAACCTAAAACTCCCCTGGTGCAAATTAAGCCCATTCCCCCTCGTCCTGTCACCAGGCACGTAGGAGAACAGACCAACCCCCACCTCGCTACAGCCTCCTTTGAGGTACCTGTAGAGAGCGATAAGGTCACCCCTGAGACTCCTTTTCTCCAGGCTGAACAATCCCAGCTCCCTCAGCCGCTCCTCATAGGACTTGTTCTCCAGGAGAGAACAAGTCCGCATGTTTGATCTTCTTTTTTCTAGGGTAGCTAACTACACTGGCAACCACACCACTTGCATGGCGCAGTAAGGATGCAGCAGTAGAATGAAGTAACTGGTAACGAGAACCCAATATCCACAGTAGAGACATTTCAGGATTTTACTTCACACTAGCTCTCCTCTGTTCCTGTGGAATTCTTGTCCACTGCTGTCTGAAGTATACCTACTATCTGGCTCCGTTTCAAAGGATTTTGTTCATTTGTTTGTTTTCCCCTATCATTTCTTTTGTTTGTCTTCCCCTATCATTTTGTTTGCTTCAACACTGCTGCATATGTGCCAAAACACCATATGTGGGGGTGCCTGGGAGATTCACTTCAAAAGTGCACTCCTGATCTGACCTACATAATGTCAGTGCAGCAGGAATGGCTGCTTCATCTTAATGAACCAGAAGTTATAGATTGCATGTTTTAAAATCATTTTAAATCTCATTAGCAAGTAACTGTAAGTCACAACCATAGGAAATAATTCGTCACTGCAGCTGCATTTCCAAGTTAATACCACTAGTTAACATTAAAACAATTATAAAAAATGAAGAGTTTTTTTTTATTTTTTTCAATGGTGACTTTAAAGAAAAAGACCTTTCATGAGGCCCTGCAGTTAACAGTCTGAAATGTTTCTGTTTATTCAACTTTTATTGTACTTACCACATTCCAGTGATTCATCTGATCCATCTCCACAGTCATCATCATGGTCACATACAAACTGTTTGGGAATGCAGATGTTGTTATGGCACATGAAAGCATTCTCATCACAAGTGTTATTAGGAGCTAAAGAAAATACAGTACATAAAAAAAAATGAAATTGAGAACAGTAAGGTATATATCCATTTTCTTACAGAAAAATGACACGAGAAGTAGTTATTTTCAGTGTATTCACTGTAAATAACTTCAGTTTTTTGGATCATCACACAATTAAATGGCAGAAAAAGCTGCTCATAACCACCTACAGCTAACTTAAGGTTTGCGTCTGAGAAATATAAAGTTAGCAAAGTACAGGTTTCTTTCTTATGTTACTGTGCTCCTGAACAAAAGCTCTTTAAAAACCATAAACACCCAAAATACAGCTCATCTTAGAAATAATATATCATAAAATATGCATTCAGTGCAGAGACATATTTTCAGTATTTTAAATCTACACCATTGTTATATACTTTGATAAGACAAAACCCCTAGTGAAAATATTACTGTAATTCTGACACATTCAATACCAATGTATTTCAGAAGACTGGAAGCAAAACTTTACAGAGCAGGACATGCCAACATCTGACCAATTATCCAGAAGAAATTGGAGACATAACTATTTTAGTTTTTGATGCACAACCACCCTCACATGCAGCAGCATTTTCTTCAGGAAGAGGAAGAAGACTGCATTGTCAATGAACAGCTAATTTTCATTAATAAACATGCTGTATAGAGTGACACACACACTCATTTTCATCTACTGGGCATCAAAAACAAAACCCGAAGTTGTTACGTTGATTAAAACATTTAAGGATCCTGGTATGTATGCTCACATGTGGCTAGTCAATATTTACTAATAATCTTGGCAATATAAACTTATGATACTATGGACACAAACAGCATAAGGGTATTATAAAGGCAGAAGTATCAAGAAAAGAAATACTATGCATTTTAATGTGCAACATACCACAGCCTGCTGTAGAAAGTTCATCACTTCCATTAGGACAGTCTCTTTCACCATCACAGAGCCAGTGTTGAGGAACACAAGCATGGGAGCCTAGGCAACTGAATGTCTCCACAGCGCAGGTAACTGAACCTGAAAAGATGCTATGTGTGAGTGTTTAACATGGTCTAACTGCTGATTGATTTGTTTTGGTTTTGGTGGTGGTTTTGTTTGTTGTTTTTTTAAATGTAAATAAATGGTAATTACTGGGGAAGCTAAAAGAAAATTTTGCTTTGCACAGTATGATAAACATACAGGCCAAAACTGTATTTTACAGTAAAATTTTGACAATATATTCTCTCTTCTGTTCTTTCCATTTACCCTCTCTTATTTTACTGCAAAGAAATTTAATTTACTGTGCTTCATGAAACCTATCCAACAGAAAAACTTTACCGACCAATTTGGGGCTTTGTGTTTGACAGCATGTTTTGGACTGTCTGAACAAAGGAACTCGTTTTATAAACCTCAGGATCCTAACATCACTATATTTTGTGCCAGGAGGCTGCAGGTATCCAGATAGTGCATGAGACAGCCCCATATGGCTAGAAAAATGCAACATGTACAACATACAATAGTAGTGGAAGTAAGAAAAATTTCCACAGTTCCCATGCAAAGAACTCAACATACTGTTTGACTAAATCTGGTATTTTTTTTGTTTATTTTCTTTTAAACAGGCTTTTCTTGATACAAAATATTATATCCTAGGATTTATTTTACTATTTTGAGGTATACTTTTGTTCAATCCATCACTTAATCTTCTTACATTACCAAAATATACTTCAGTAACATAGTATTTTCTAGTAATTTAATTAGAAATTAACAAAACAGCAAAACAAATTCAAATATATATATTTTTTAATTGATTAATTAATTCATTCTACTACTTATGTGAGTGAAAGAAAGCTTTTGTTTATTTATACTCATTTGACATTTTTGGATGCTTCTGAAATTAAACTTCAGGCTAAATAAATAATGATTTTGTAAGATTCAAAAACACAAAGTCATCTTTCTTTTCTTTTTACAATTTAGAATGGTCTCCTGTTCTTATGAAGAAATACAGACTTAACTCCCAATTGGTTACTGTTGTGGATTTTTCCCTCTTCAGGACAGGGCTTAGAATTTTGTGGGTGGGCTTTCCTCTAATAGATCTACAATGTATTGTCAAGATACCAAAAGAAGTAATCCTGAATATCCTTGAAAGAAAAAAAGTGACAAAAATCACTATGCTGTAATGACACTTGGTAATTTGCTGGCCTTTGACTTCTTTCCTCCTCCCTCTTTCTATTTCCTGCTCTATGTTTCCTATTAAGGTTCAGGCCTTGACGTTTCTTAAGGTTTCACGTTGTTCAATAGTAGTCCCAGATGCCTGTCTTTTAATTTCACACCTGCTCCCCTGATCCTGTTCCTAGGGGAATGAGAGACAGACAGAAATCTTACTCTTAAAAAGACACTGCCTCCAACTCTCCAGTCTTCATGCTGACCTGAACACCATGAAAAAATGTATTGTAGATGGAGGTCAACCTGAAGTTAATGTAAAAACTCATTCATATTTTACTGTATTATAATAGAATATTTTCTATCTTCATCCTTTCCATTGGTTAGCATTTCTACATACATGTTGATTAAGAAATTATTTTAAGAAATCACAACTCTGAAAATGAGCTGAAGAAATTTCTTTATCTATTTAATGGAACACTTTCAGTAAAATCATCATAAATAACAATATTTTTATTGTGTTATCACACATGAAATATAGAACAAAGTACTCTATGCTGAATATACTATAAGTAATAAGACTTTTAATATATATATTTAGAAGTTTATTTTTAAAGAAAAATCAAAAATACAACATAGACAAAGATGGAACCAATTTATAAAATATCATGAAATTGTATCATCAGTATCATGACAGCATAACGCAACACAAGTGATTTTCTTTCTGAAAGAATTCACTAAATTTTCCACTCAACTGAGTCTAAGATAAAAGCAAAAATTTCCTGTAAAATTAAAGTATTTAGAGATTCGAGAGGAATATTTTACAATCATGTTTACAACAGTATATACAAAAATTTAAAGGGAATAGCAGCAAGAGTTGTGAAAACAAACAAACAAGCAGACTTAGAGTCTTAAGGCACCTACCTACCACTGAAATATAAAACTGAAATAACGATACAGGTATTTTACCTCAGGGATGGGAACTAGAGAGAAGTTTGGTTTTGCCCGTGGTGGTGTGCCCCTCTCATCCTCACTGACAGACTACATACAAATCATATAGTCCCCATAAAAAGGAATTTAGCAGGGCTGTTGGCAGGGGAGAAAGATATCTTCTGTCCTTTAAGGACACGTTCCCTTTCCACTGCCTTCATAGATCACTTAGTACGTATGATCTGACATGATACAGAGATAAAATTATTCTACTTACCACAAATAGCATCACTCTCATCTAAACCATCTCCACAATCATCCTCACCATCACAAGTCCATTGTTTAGAGATGCACTTGTTTGCAGAACAAGCAAACTGATTCCATGAACAGGACGAATCTAGGAATGACACCAACCTTTTTGTCAGGTTCAAAACAGCCCTGTGATTCCAGCAGTTTAGCCGATGAATGAATCTCAGCCCTGCTCATTTCTGTCCACCCAATTGTAGTGTATTAATACACTCAAATACAGTATAATCCTAATCTCTGTATTCCAGATCCTAATCTCTGTATTCCAGATGTTATCAGTTTATCTAAGAGTTTGCATTCGCTGATACATTTTTTAAAAGGAGTAACTAGTTAAATTAATGATAAAACATTCAGAATGCTTACATTCTAATATTTGAAAACATTTTGCTAGTGGGAAAAGGACAAACTTTAAAAGCATAAAGCTGATTTGTGTATTTTCACAGGGATGTTTTAACTATACTGAACTGCTTTATTTTGGTAATAAGACAGAGATGGCACAGTCCACATTTTCCAACATTACCCTCCTCTAGGTACTGCAGTATTTAACTGAATTTTAAATATTTCATGTTTTTTTCTCTCTTTCAAGTGAAATAAGGATTTTAATCTGAAATTGAAGTATTAGAGACTTTTTTATATAGCTTTATATTCAACCTCAGAGACATACTTGCATACTTCTTTTTGTTTTTAAAGTGTGTCGGTGGTTACAGAAATAAAAATAAGATAAAATGCTCACCACAGTGCAATTCATCTACTCCATCCTCACAGTCTTTCTGCCCATCACAAAGCCAGGTGTTCAGAATACATCTTCCACTAGGACAACCAAAATAATTTTCTTCACATGTGGGTTTGTTTTGAACTGTGATAAAATAAAGAATGTAATGTAAAATGGTCTCTACTAGTATGAATAGGAGCCTAATACATTTCTGCTAAATTTCTGAATACTGATGGACAACAAAGTGATTATGTTTAAAAATGTAAAAATAATAAAAAGTTATGTTATTTAACTGATAACTAAGTACTTTAGGGAGCTGAAATACTTTAGAGAAAAAAAGAGAGCACAGCTTCAATTTAAATTAAAGGGACCTACAGTGCAAACTATTAAGTATTTCCGTTAACAGATTTTTAGGTCAGGTATATCAACACTGCTTGTTGTTTTACACCAGCTGAAGAAATTGTCCTTCTGTTCCATCTGCCAGTACCTACAAGATAACCTAACTGGGGCAGTATTTTTGTCACATTCACTGGGATAAGCTATAAGCTTGACACATGCTCTAATTGTTACCATTGAATTACAGTACTGACATTGGAGCCAGATATTTAGATTTTGTCACAAATGAAAAAGTTGTTTGTCCATGCTTTATTTCTTTGTATATGGTGAAAGTCATTTGAGATTTACTTGAAGAAATGCTCAGAAAACAGAGATGAGGTATGAAAACATATCATATATTTAGTTTCAAGATGCAAGTAGAAGTATTATTCTAATGAGTGGCACATATTTCCAAAATCTCAAGTAAATTTGCTGCCTGTGAAAACCCAGGCAATATGTACTCGTTCTGAAGCTCTCTGCAAAGGGTTCTATTACTCCTTTAATGTATGAGAGCTATCTATAGTTGTTTGCTTTGATTTTTTTCCCCTCTTTTTCTCTTTCTTTAAAAAAAAAAAAAAAAAAAAAAAAAAAAAGTTATGGTATTTATGACTTCTGCAGTTGTATGAATATAAAAAAGGATAAAGAAATAAATAGGATGTTTATGATGGCTGGGTAGAAATTAAAGACTGTCCAAGTATAACCACCCCTAAATGAGTATTTTGCCATAATTTTTTGTAAGAACAATGACACTGAACAAAGTTAAGATTGTTAATGAGAATTATCATATTGATAACAGAAGCAACACTCAGAAACTTAATGTGCCAGAGTTAGTCAGATCTGAATGAAATGAGAAAGGAAATCACAAGCAGGCTGAATTGGAATGGTACTGCTTTCAAATAAAGGGAGGAATGATCCAGGCAATTAGTCACACATTAAAATGATGGAACTTTTGGCACACATTTGGAAAGACAGAATAAAGTAACACAAATAAATGGACAATGCAATAAAATGCAGTATTAGTTTACTTATGCAACATTAATTTACTAAAGCTATAGCATACTACCATCAAAACCTTCTTTGGTATGGAAAAAAATGTACAAAGGAAATACGGTAACTGTAAGCTATTTTGAGCTCAAATACATGTAATACTAAAGAGTGACTGGATAATCTGGAGAATTATGGAGATGAGAATGAAAACTATACTTTAATATGCATCTGGCTGTAGGGAAGATGAATGTTCTTAATAGCAGGTTTAATTGATGTTAGTGCTGAAGTTCTAGGTATCCTCCAGATCCTTGTAATGTTTTCATCAATAAAGTTGGCACAAAGCAAATGAGAATTCTAATAGGTTTTAATGACGCAATGGGATTATCACTAAGAAAAACAGAATACTAAATGGGAATTATCAGATGACATTAACCACTTGACTAGAAAAAAAAATAGATGCTATTTAACAAAGTAAAATTCCAAGTTTTATTTGTACTAATTAATAACATTAATTCTTAGAAAAAAGAGAGATATACTGGTTGTAAGGAGATGATTACAAGTTAACTAGAGCAAATCAACTATGAAAACAAAGAAACAAAATTTATTGTGGGATCTTCCTCTCCAATGTTACTGAAAGTAAATCTATTTAAACTCTAATAATTTCTGTTCTAATTTCATTAACACTACGGTCATTCTGATAAAAATTGCTTAGCAAAACATCATGAAAGTTCAGGCTTTCCCTCAAATGTATATTATATATGCATATATCTTGAAAAAGTATATTCCTAATGTGATAGTATTCTGATCTCATGAAAATTTCAGTTGAAAAGTTGGAATAATAAGACTTTAAACTGTCAAATACATTTACTTCTTGTTTCGTTCATGTAAGATACTCTTCTCAGTCATTATTTTTGTTATTGCTGTTTGCTCATACCTATTGTAATAATATTTCATGAGTCATTTTCCAAAACTCTAGCATTATGAATTTATTTATTTTTTTCTACATGTCATAAGGGTGCACTGTTTTTCCCACAGGAAAGCAGAGAGAAAACCAAGAGTCATAGGTTTGTATGTAAAGTTACACAATTTCCAGCAGTAAATAACATCTTCCTTTTCTGAAAGCCTACTACCTCAGCCTGGGGACTGGGACTAAGGTATACCACAATCTGTTTGTACTGGCTCAAGATCAGAAAAATCACTGAAGCAATAGCCCTGTCAGCCTGAACCAAGTACCTCAACAAAATAGAAGATAAATTAAAAAATAAAAACACTTTAAAAAGGAAAGAAATACAATCCACTAAAGCAGTAGCTCATAAAAGTTCCTGAGCATTTGTGCTTAAGCTTGATGAGCTTGATATTTTAATGATTGATGTTTTACTTAGATAAAAATGAATAATGACAGACCTAACCTGGATGAAACACAAAGCTAGATATTACACTTGTCTTCAGAGAAATGTATTAATTTGTAATAACTTGCATCATCTAATGAAATGTAAAATAAAAACGGAGAACAAAAAACTTCATTAACATATTTATCTCTACATTAAATATTAAGTATTGACTGAGTAAACATTTTGCAACATATTTAAAAATAATACTGTAATATATTTTTTTCCAGAAATTTGTGTACACACACACACACACATATATATATATTTTCTTTTTGTCAGTTACCTGGGCATTTTAGTTCATCTGTGTAATCTCCACAGTCATTAGATCCATCACATATCCATTCTGGCAGTATACAAAGTGAAGTAGAATTACAGCTAATAAATCCTGTAGATTTTATTCCAAGTTTATAGAAATAGGCACAGTTTGTATTTTCTGGAAAGAGACAATAAATTACTGTATCATACCTCATACAGACTGGAAGCCTTATTGTTTTATTTATACGTTTAGCTTGAATTTGCACAGACCATGCAGCTGTTGGCACCCAACAAGTAATGACTATGAATTATTCACTATATAACAACGAACAATCATGGAACAGATGCTAAGATGAAGCACAGACAAACACAAACTTACCACAGTCCTTTTCATCTGAAGCATCTGCACAATCAATGATCTGGTTGCACTGTGCTGACTTTCCAATGCAAATACCATCTGCACAACGGAATTCTGTTGAAGCACATGTTGAATCTATAACGTATGGTTAAAAAAGATATAAATTAATGTACTAAACAGTCCAGATGCATATTAAAATTATTATACTTAAAGCTTGTACCTTTTAGGATGAGGCCTTCAGAACTCACTGTACCTTCCAGAGCTAAAACTTCAGTAGAAATTAGTAGGCCTAATAAAGTTGAAACCGTAAGTTTCTTATTTTTAAATTTCTTTTTTGAGCCTAAACATCTCTCTTTAGATAATCCAACTTAATTTAAAATAATCACCATGTGAGAAGGAAACTAGCACTTCCAGCACCATCTATGAATCTCTTAATTACTTTTTTTTAACACCACATAGGGGGTGTTCTTGCCTGTATGCTTTTCTCTCTACTCATATTCAGCTGTAAGATTAAAAGCCACGTAATACTTTCAGAAAAATCGTAGCCACTAGAGTTACATGATTTTTAGCTATACATGGCATAATTTCTCCTCCAAACTTTCTGAATTGTAATGAAGGATTTGTGTTGTCTGCTAGATAATTTTTGTTCATTGACTGAATCACAATATAAATATTCATGTTTTAAAATGTAAAAAGAAAAACAATTTAAATATAAAAAGAAAATCAATTCTGATAAGTTTTACAAAGGACATAGACGTTGTCATGCATCTGAGAAGCAAAGAAACAGAACACTGGCTACTTCAAAGCAGATACATTGCAGCAGATGCAGAGAAGAAATCATATAGCGCATCTTTCATCCTTTCCATCTGTGGCAAAGATACTACCTCATGTATCAATTCACGTAAGAAGCTGTAATAGTATTTTTGGATTTTTCCTTAGCCCAAAAAATCTCTCCTTCTGGAGGATAGTAGGTGTAAAACCAAACTCAATCTTGAAAATCTATCCCAATATATGATCTCTTAAACATAGCAGTGTGCACCTGCTCTTTTTACTGAATTGTAAAGAAAAAATCCAAACCCTTGTAATTCCAGTAAAATTATATGCATTTTCTAATTAATTCTGTTTACATATTAAGTATATATAGAGAGCAATATTCTGAAATCACCTTGGAAGGAACTGCCATTTACCTTTACAGTCAAATTCATCGGAGTTGTCACCACAGTCATTTGCACCATCACACACTTTGTTACTTGAAATACAACGGCGATTAGAACATGGTTTGAAACCTTTTCGACAGCCTCTGTTTTCTGGAAAAGGAGCACATAATTTCATTTACACATTTGATACATTAACAGAATGACAGAGAATAATACATGAAAGCATGATGAAAAAGAACAGGAGAATGGCAAAGAAAAGAATTAAAAAAAAAAAAAAAGGAAATCTAACTACAATTTTTCATTATCTTGTGATGCTAGGAAACAAAATTGTTATAAATTCTGATCAAACAGCATGAAAAATCTAGATTGGTAAACTAAAACAAATTTGCCCTAGGCCAAATTCATCAATAATATGGAGATTAAAATAATAAAAAATATTATCATAAAAGTTTCATACCTGACAGACATCTGTTCATCTACAGGATTAAGCATGCCTGGATTTTTGAATACTAAAACTATAAGTATTGGAATTGCTCAGGTAAGTACACTATTGAAGAATGCATTGATTTTGAGTATTCAAACATATCAAACATGTATTTTCCTGAAGCCCTAAGCTTTGTAGAATTAAAGCCACAATATTAAACAAAGTTCATAATGTTCATTGGACTAGTTAATCAGTAATGAATCCAGCATCCTGTACTTCATCAGATTCAGGAAGCAAGACAGTCTGTATGACCTAGTGTATGACAGAATTACATCTCTTTTTCTAACATGTAGCAAATAGTTTTTTATGGTTGATTTAAATCAGGCAAACCGTACACAAGCATATTGCAAACTAAAATAATGTCTGTCACAAAAATATGTGGCAAATCCATAGAAATACAAATTGTTGCATCTTGCATTTATATTTTTTCAGTATCAAAGAAAATGTATAAATAGTTTTAGCAGCTCTGTAAACCTGAAACTGATTCAGCAATCAGTTGTACATAAGACAACTACTCTGGAACAACAAGAAACAATATTTTGAGATTCTTCACCAGCTGCAGCTTTCTTTCTAATTTGTTCCCATATGACTTTCTCTCTGTTCCTTCAACCTACTCTCTTCTTGTAACAAAGTACTAGAAACTATGAAAACTTAATCTTTCTGCTATGGACTGTGAATGAAATCAATGACTAAACCTAACAGTAGAGCCAGATGTGTTTAGTCAATATAAAAACATACATGGTTGTGTTTTTTTTTTTGTTGTTGTTGTTTGTTTGTTTGCACCATATTTCGTGTTGTAGAAAATAATTTATCTTTATGTCTAAGACACAAATACAAATATGGTAACATACTACTTAGTAAGACACCTAAGAATGAATTCATGGATGTAAGTCATTTACCCTTCAGGTGATTTGAAGCAGTCACTTGTAATTCAAGGGCATCTGCCCACCAGGTAACTAACAGTGTTTTATATATTCTGGATTCTCATTTCCTTGTCTGATGTGTTTTATTTTTTTCAAATTCAAACAAACAAACTTCCTTAATTATTTAAAAGTAGATGACCTGCTGGAATGTTAATATTAGTTCAACATGACATGATTAGAGAAATTATCATCTATCAGTTTGGAAAGTAACAGGATGTTAAGTGAAGATGAAAGAAGAAGAGAGACAGCATCATTTCCAAACTGTACTCAGAGGGTTGGTGTTAATTTTTTCAAATGTGGAAAAATAAACAAATAAAAGCTACTCCATTTCTTTTATCCAGTATCAATGCTGGCTATTAAAATGACAGAGGAGAAATCTGGGAATGACAGGAAAATTATCTGAACTGCAGTGATTCAAAAGCTGTAGCAGCCAAATTCAGAATTCAGTTGGACACAGAAAAAAAATAAAATAAAAGATATTTATAAAAAAATAAAATTCAGCTGATTCTTATTAGGACAAAAAAAAAATAAGGGCAGGATAGAACCATTTGGGTCAAATATGAAAGTAAAAAGTAGAAGGCCCTATATCTAATTTGTTGTAAGATGCAGACTGATTGGTGTGAAGAATAATGTTAAGATATAATATTAAGATATTTTATCTTAAGAAAGATATTAACTTAAACAGAAAATTGTGTGGAAAGATTTATATTACACAACCATTCTTGTATTTTATACTTCTATTTAATTGTTTTCAGTTCACTGAGAAAATTTTACTAAATATGGGTACAGAAATATAGATTGTTAAACTAAAGCTGAAAATACAATTTTGTTGTTGTTGTTGCTGCTGTTGTTTCTAAGCTGTTTCCAAGCTGTGTTTTTCCTAAGTTTTGTTTTAGAAACAGAAATATAAGAGCAATTGAGATGCTTTGTATTAAACATAAGCCAGCTAATATATGAAGTTTGCAAGGACATACCTTAAAGTACAATTTTGTCCATATAATGTCAGGGTGTTTTTTTGTTGTTGTTGATTTCTTTTTTAATCATTAATTTGGCATTTTCTTCTTGTTGCGCATGTTAGTGAGCATTTTATATATGCAAGTAGAAAAGTCAGAGAAACCAACATAAAATTGTATAACCAAAATAACATGAAGGTAAAAAATCTGGAAATACTCACCACAGTAAAAATGTTTCTCATCCGACTTATCTTTACAATGAACAATGCCATCACAAGTCAGTTGATAATCAATGCATTCACCATTTCCACATTCAAACTCAGAATAAATGTTGCAAGTAGAATTCTTAGCTAAAAATAAAATATATCAACACATTATACCTGTTACCCTTAGTGAAAATGAGGGCAATATTTGGCTGCATTTATATTAATTTCCTCCACAGTTTTAGAACACCAAACTACAAAAAATCCCACAGCATCAAAATTTAAAAGCTCCCACACAGTACTGGCCTGCTGGACTGATAATTGATTTGTACATTTTTTGATATTTCACAGGAGTGAGAACCAATATCTAAATAACAAATACTTTTCAGAGATTTCATGTTGGGGCAGAATTCCAATGCAAGTAGGAGAGAGCCTGTAAAAAATATACGTATCCATGAATAGCGAGAGATCCATGAATATATGTGAACATGTAGCGAAGAAAGTTAAACGCAGTGACTCTGATGAGATGATGACTTTGTTATTACTGCTCTCACCATTTCTTTACCTACATGCCTCTCCACAGCTTGTATATAATCATTTCTTAGGAGATGTTTTAAAAAGCTCTTCAATATAGCACATCCAAGAGCAAGAAGTAAATGCTCACCATTACCTAGCAGCTATTTGGACTCAGCTCTGTCTTGGTGCACTGCACAGCTGTTCAGTGTGTACACAAGTGCCAGGATCAATGTACTACACACAATGTTAAAGGGATAGCTTAACACACAATGAAGAAAACCTGTTGTTTATACTTCAATTCTTTTTATTAAAAAAAAAAAAAAATCATCGGTAGACATGAAAATTGTGTGTTCTCTCATTTTCAGAACAAATATTTTATACATTATTTTATAGGAGAGATGTACATTTAATATTTTGACCTGCTTTCCCTTGCATATTGATTTTCTGTTAGATCAGTTAAAAAAAATAAGAAAGTATTGCAGTATTTACACAGAATGATTTGGTTGTGAACTTTGTTACAGTACATTTGCTTTACATGAATGGATCTGAATGAAATATCAAAGTTGAGAGAAAGAAGTATACAGGACAAATCAAGAGGAAGAATGGGGAAATTATATCTGTTTAGGATTTTTTTTTTTTTTTTTGCTTGTTTCCATGATAATTACTTCTGCACAATTTCAGGAGGAACAGATGTCCACTACATGCAAAAGTCAAGCCAACATAATTTGAAAATAATTCTTGATTTGAGTCAAATATGAAGAAAAACACAAGTATGGATTCCAGACAAGGTGAGATCTGATCCTCAATATAATTTATAGAGTCCTTTAAATTTCAATCGTGTTATCACAGCACTGCGTTATCCTTTTTTTTTTGTTCCCCCATTTTTCAGCACTGTAAGAGGTAAGATATTAGGAAAAGTCATCCTCAGTTAGATCTGCAATTCATCTAGTTCAGTATTTTAGACTGTAATCTTTAGAGAAAGATGCCTCCCTCCAAAAAAAAAAAAAAAAAAAAAAAATCTAAATCAAAATGTATGGATAGTTTGCCCTCAGTTGAAGTCTGATGGTAAACCCTTGTATAGATTTCTTCAAATCCCAATTTTCAGAAACAAAAGATTTTAATGCCTTTCAGAACTGTTTAGTTGATTACAAACAAGTAGTCAGTGTAGTCTTATTATCCATATAATCATCCACTTCCTCTTTGAATTTTACTAAAACTCTGTCTCAAGAATCTCCACTGGCAGTAAGTTATGTGTACATATCACATCCTTCCAGCACATAGTTCCACATTAATAAACATCAATTCTGCATAGGGAAATTGTGATCTTAGGAAGCTACAATGGATGACCACATATTCTGAACCACTGGTGAACTTGAAAAAATAGCTATTTCTTATTTTCCTTATGATGTGTTGAGACATACTGGTTCAGAGCATGGAAAGACATGGGAAGAAGAAAGGTTGAGCAGAACATTGTCAAAAAAAAACACACCACCACCACCACCAAAAAAAAAAATAATCAACCAAACAAATAGAAAAACAATTTCCAAGTAGTCTTCCAACTTATATTTATATATTGGCCATCTCCTTACACACAGACTCTGCATGATTAAGTACAACAGCCCTGGTTAATAAGTTACAATTATTTTATATATTGTAGGACATGTGTATTGGGTTTATGTGGGAAGGTTGTGGTAGTGGGGGGATGCAGGGGTGTCCTCTATGAGGACAGCCCAGCAGCTGCCCCATGTCAGCCAGATCCAAAGGGACTTGCTGCTGGCCAGAGCCATCAATAAATGATGTTGTTTGCACCTCTGTAACAGCAGATATAAGAAAGGGAGAAACCAACTGCTGCACAACAGCAACTGGGAGAGTGAGGAGTGAGAGAGAGCCCTCCAGCCCCCAAGGTGAGTGCAGAAGAAGGGCAGGAGGTGCTCCAGGCATGGAGCAGAAGTTCCCCTGTGGCCTATGGAAAGGCCCCTGGAGTTGCAGGCTGTCCCCCTGCAGCCCATGGGTCCCACAAGGAGCAGATCGCCACACTGCAGCCCATGGAGGAGCCCCTGGTGGAGCAGGTGGATGTGGCCTGGAGGAAGCTGCAGCCCATGGAGAGCCCCCGCAGGAGCAGGCCCACGGCTGGAGCTGCAGCCAGTGGAGAGGAGCCCCATGGAGCCTGCGGGGAGCTGCCACTTGTGGCGGACCTGTGCTGGAGCAATTTGCTCTTGGCAGATGGACCCTGTGGTACAGAGCCAGCTGGGAGCAGTTCTTGAAGAGAACTGTGGAAGCCCCCACAGTATCAGTTTGGGAAGTACAGCATCCCATGGGAGGGACCCCATGTGGAGCAGGGGCAGAGAGTGACCGTGAAGGAGCAGCAGAGGCAAAGTGCTATAGATTGACTGCAGCCCTCATTCCCCATTCCCCTGTGCCACTTGGTGGGAGGAGGTGGAAGAAGGTAGATGGGGGAAGGTGTTTTTAGTTTGTTTTGAATTTCTCACTGCTCTACCTTGTTAGTAATAGGTAATGAATTTTATTAATCTCCCCATGCTGACCCTGTTTTGCCCATAACGATAATTGTTGAGTGATCTCCCTGCCCTCATCTCAACCCCTGAGCCCTTTTCATTGTATTTTCTCCCCCCTTCCCTTTAAGGAGGGGGACTGAGAGAGCGGTTGTGGTGGAGCTCAGTGCCCAGCTGAGTAAAACCACAACAATATGAAATAAAAGTACTCAACAGAAAGGAACTGCAAATAAGAAATGTTAAGTAGAATACAACTACACAAATTGTAATTTAAGGAGGGAATAAATATTAATGCTTTTTAACCTCCCAAAAGTCTTGTGAGACATAAATTAGTTAAAAGCCTGTTATGTGCCAAGCTTTCAAAAAAAAAATTGTAAACACTGCTAGAGCAATTTTTACAGTATATACGAGCAATCAAATTAATGACTTGGATCAACTATCTTTGCTTGTGATAGACAACTCTATCACACCACAGAAAAAGCACTGCATCAGCTAGTATTACTTACTCACACATCTGTTATCATCTACCAGTATTCTATCCCCTCTACACGAACAGTTCACTCGTCCATCAGGAGTCAGAAGGCATAAATCATGACAGCCACCGTTCATTTGTGCACAAGGAGATAATTCACCTGAAAAACAAACAGGAAAAGATGGACTCTGTTTTATTAAATTTCCTTCAGCAGCTAACATCTTAGAGAGAGCAAAGATCACTGTATTTCAGATTTATGGGCAATTGGTTCATGTTTTATCAGTCAGATGAAAATGTCAGCATGCCTCAGAGAGTAGCATGTTAAAGATAAACAAATGGAGTTATTTTGAATATAATCACTAAACAAAACCCACAACATTCAAAACTGCAGATATTTGACAAGAAATGATTTAGCTACTATCAGAAGAATGCATGTAGCAGACAATGTTCATTCAATACTATTTAGTTATACTGGAAACAGGTTATATCACACCTTTTGTTAGCAGTTCATACAAGAAGAATTTATGAAACATTGTAAAATGTTTTAACTTTGTTAAAACTAAGTAAAATTATTGAAACGAGTGAAAAGGAATCAAAAAAATAGTGCATTTTCTTTCGTAACTTACAACTGTTAGTATCATTGGCAACAGCAATTATGCCCATTGGCTGATGTGGGATATCAGAACGAAGAACTTTTGTATCTCCTCCTGTATATTTACTGGAACGCAGAATGGCTCTTCTCACCCCATCTGACCAAAAGATATAATCATCATATACTGCCAGGCTGAGAAAGGTGCCTGGTCCAGATTTAACAATTACCTAGAATACATAAATACAGAAGAGGAACGTGAAAAGGACTGTTGTCTCTGAAAAAGAAATGTTAGTTTCTTTATAGTTTTAAACAAAACATTTATTCTTCTATGCTTACTGCCCCTGGAAAAATGAGATAACAACACTTAACATGTCTTTAAATGACACTACAAGGATTAACTTACTTATCAATACTTCAAAGTTTTATAACTCCAGGTTTCATAACTCTGTAAGTCAAAAATCACAATTTAACTAAATGCGCTTGTAAAAATACCTACTCAGTACACTACCTGCTTAACAGCCTGAACAGAACAGAGAAAAAGAGATACTGTAGAAATGCAGAAAGTCTACAAATTATGTCTTTAAAAATCAAACTGTTTCAGCAAGTTTCAGAATTGGAGTGTTTGTCACTATGATGACATTAGAAACTTGAACCCGACACACAGAAAATATTTTGTGTTTAAGATCACCAAATTAAAAAAATGGTCCTTAGTCACCATACTAATTATCAGTCTAAAGCCTAGAAAGAAATTATGAATTCCAGTTTGAATGAAAACTGAAGAAATACAATTAATTCAATTTGTCCAAATTGCACCTCTTCTAAAATATTTGCACATATGTTCTTTCTTTCTGCTTATTGGAATGAAAAAAAAAAAAAATAACATTTACAGTTTCTGTTCTGAAGAACATAAAACATTTGTAAACTGTCCTCTAGATTAAAACTCAATTTTGTCTGAACAGCAGAATTATTGGAAGGGAGTCATTATTTTTCCATTAGAATTTTTGAAAGATAATGAGAACAAATAATATTCTAAACATACTTGTTGCATTTTGTTATTTTATGTTTTTCTGTGAAAATTAGTGACTTAGCTACATGTATAAAGTGGGAACAATTCTGATCTAGGATGGCATGAAAAAATTTATTTATATATCTCGCTTCTGCTTGTCATAGGTAAGTTGGGATAAAAACTGAAAAAGTGTATCAACACAACAGAAATCATTATTTTTTGTAATTGTCAGTGTTCAGCCTATACCTCTACCTAGGCTACCATGTTTTTTTCATCTCCTATATGTCCTTTTACCTATTTCCCAAAGGCCTTTTTAGTAATGGCATGAGTTCATGGAAATCAACTTGAAATGTAGAGGATAATTATTGGCATACACGCAGCACATTTGATGAATTTGAGCTACTCATGCTGAGTGCACATATGCACATGGGCTGCACTGTGCATGCAGAGCCAGCTGGTACACTATTCAGCCTACCTGCCCATGGGTCATGTGTGCCATGTTTTTAAATGATAGCAGGAGAAAAAAGTAATATGGTCAATCCCATATTAAAATACATCTTTGTCACCACGCAAAGAAATCACCTAGTAGAGAGGACATCTAAATTCAATTTCCTGGAATAATAAAACTTTTTTTTTTTTTTTTTTTCCCACTACAACTCTGCCTTCAAGATTAAGAAGATGCTCTAACTCTGCAGTATTCAACACTTCTCCATGCTAGAAATGAACATGTTTAAGATACTGAAAACCAAGCTGCAATGCTAAACTTGCAGTGTTCCTGCTACTACTCACATTTGCAGTTTACATGAAATAAATATTTGAGCAACTATTTATTAACAGACCTGGACTTTTCAGCACCATTCAAATGGGAAGTATTTATCTCTATAAATTATGACTCTTAACAAGGTTCTTTGCAACTACATGTGTATTAATTACACAATACTAATTTTCAATATTATGAATGATAATGGGAATCCTCATCTAGTCTTAAATGCATGCCAATCTGTATTAGAATTTAGTGAGAACATGTGGTTTTTAAAATAATCTTATTCTCCATATCCTTATAAATTATTGTTGTCTTTTAATTAATTCCTTCTTTCAGTTAATTTCTGTCAGGCTACCAACGTTGCATATCAAGGTATTTTTGCAAACAGACCAAAGTTAACACTGTCTTGTCACTGTCAGCCAGCCACCTAGCTTCCATGCATAAGAGGACTTTATTGCCACTCTTTCATCAATTTCAATCTTAGAATTAATTTATAGAACTATTTAAATAAAGCAACTCACCAATGAAAATTAAGTGAAATCCCTGGCAAAACAACTTAGCAAGTTTAGAAGCTAGGGGGCATTTTACTCTTTGCATTGTTTCTGTACTTCTTCCGACATAGGCTGATGGAAAATACAGATGTTGAAATTCAAGAAATATATGTTCTTTTTGATCAGATTTGCAACAGAAAAGAATCAAGAATAAGAACGTTCCCATTACAACTATACTGCTGAATAGAGAAAATTTAAAAATCCACCAAAACTTCACTTCTGGTACCGTTAATTCCAATGTTATCCACAATTCCAGCTGCTTTTCAAACACAGAAAAAATGAATTGCTTAAAAATTACCAAACCTAACAATAAAGTATCATTACAAGAATAGGAGAGGCAAAACATAATGAACTTAAATGTCTAGGTGGCAGATGTAGCATGTTTTGGAAAAATAGATTATTAACCTTTTTTTTCTGCTCTATTATTTCTTCTAGTTCTGTTTAACAAAATCACACAAAAGCAGTAGAAATGTATTAGATAGTTTCTCTAAATAGAATGGGTTAAATCTTATTACTTGTCAACCAGTCAATCTTATTAAAACATCTGCCTTCTGGTGGACATTTTTTTTTGTTCAGGTTAGTTTCCATATCTTGTAATTTATTAAGATAGAGAGAATAAAGCAATGTGATTCTTCAACTCAGAACCATGTTCAGGATCTGCATCTTTTTGTAACTGCTCCTGACCAGATCTTAGTGAGAATCTTTTCTAAGACTTTTTAGCACATTCTGATTTTAATGGAATTAGACATTCTTCATTTCTAATTGCTAGTATTTTGCATTCTTTGTCTTTCTTTTAGATCAGTCTCACTTCTGATCTGCCTCACTGAGTTATCCACCTACTTCTTAAAGTAACATTGGTGTCATGGCGAATATCTTCCAAGAACTGACCAAAATTACAATACTGTCCTCAGTCACACTTGTCTTTCAAATAAATATAATGACATGTCTGAAAAGTAATTTAAGATGTCAATCATAAAGTCAAGCTTTTCACAAATGCACAAGGAAACCTTTAACTTCCATTTCTGTATTAAGTAATCTAATAGAACAGAACTGATAAAATGTTACTGAAAATGGAAGTTGAACACCAACTTCAGAACTGTTTTTGCTTAAACGCTTAAATACAGAATTCTAACAATAAAAAACACATCTTACAGAAATTGAAGGCTATAATTACTGAAAGATTTTACATTGAGAAACCTCTAAAATGCATTTTAACAATCAGACCTGTAGGCCCACAAAAACGTAACTGAGAACAAAACATTGCAGCCTGGATGTTAGAAGATAATCAGACTTCTGTTTACAGATCACTAACTACAGTTGTAGGTTCCAGATTTGTAAAATGTTACAGTGCATACAATATTGACTGAGAAAATAAATAAAATAAAATAAATCAAAGATACAAAGACAGTTTACAAAAGATTGGGAAAAAATAATAATTCTAAAATACAAAATCAGCTTTATCAGTTCAATCTCTGTTCATGCCTAAAATGTTATACCTAAAGCAACACTAAGCAACCAAATACGACTGTGCCACAATGTGAAATCTAATGGAAAGAAGGGTCAAAAACTGAAGAAAAAAGGGAAAGGATTGTCAAAAAATGACAATTGCCAGATTTATTTTTAAACAAAGATCTGATAAAGTAGAACAATAAATATTAAAAAATAAACAAAAAACAACTGCATATTGTTTAAGTAAGAAAAAGTAACAAATATAACAAAAATAACCTTCCAAACTTGGAAGAGTACTTCAGCAACCACATATTAAATTAACTCTAATACTCCTTTTAATAGATACAACTCAATATTGCTAAATTATATTCTGTCCATTCATTGTACTAGATTACTGTGGTGAGCAGAATAAAGAAAGAAGCAGCTACCTGAAAGAAATTCATTGTATTACATTAGCATTGCATGTTCCATCCTACAATTGCTATCTTTGTTAACCTAACTGAAACTAGAAAGTATCAAAGCAGACACAGTGAGGAAACAGGTAATTGGTTTAAAGTATTCGTTAGGGGTGGCTGAGATTAGGACCTTGCTGAAAAACCCTAGAAAATCTCAGACCACCACAATGTGGGAATAATTTTTTACTTGTATCATCGTAATGTTATAGAAACCAGGTATCTCGCCAGGCTGGACAACATACCAAGAATGAAACACTTCTGCCCTAGAAATATTTCACCAGATCAATAATACAATTTCATGGTTTTATTCTGGCATTCTTAGTAAGAACACATCTATGAGGTGATGAGCAACTCTGATGAAGCACTGCCTGTGAGGTCAATACAGCTTAAGTGAAGATTTGAATGAAGAAGCATGATATACATGACAATACCAAACTAATGCAAGAAAAGAACTCCGGAAACACACACAATTCCATTTCTCCACATTTATCCTTCCTTCTTTTTGTTAGCTATGTTGAAAAAGACAATACATTATTTTCTGCCCGAACTTCTCATTGTTATAAAATTTAAGCTCCTGATTACCCTCTGTTCTTCCAAGGGAAATATCAGTTAAAACATCTGTGAAAGAAAATTTTGCTGGAAAGTTTGAGGAAATTTGTATGGGTATACCTTGCAACTTTCTCATACAAGTTTTCCTGAATTTTATTCCGAGGTAACAGGTACCTGTACCTGACACACATGGTGGATCTGATATATATCTGATATATTTTGCTATATCTATACGCTTCTTGATATAGATTGCAATCAAGGTTTTGAAATTCTTTGCAGTTTGATGCTAATTTTGAACCATGGTCTTGAGGTTTCAAAAATAAAACATATTCCGAAGGTATGACTATATTTTTCATATTATCCAGCTCCCATATTTTACATTATTTATAACATTAAGAAAATGCAAATAGCTGTACATACAAAGCTTGAAAAGATAAATATCCTAGTCGACCGTGTTAGTTGTTATATCCTGAAAAATTGTTTGCCTGTCATAACATGTTGTGTGTCATCGTACATGAAAACTGAGATCAGCATTTCTGACAGTGGAGTTAGTTGATTCTCCCAAAACAGGTATTGGTGTTGAATAACAGCCATAGCTATAGTATAGCTTTGTATAAGTAACCCACTACAGCTCCCAAAAAAAGCCTTCAGAATGCTGTTGTAACTTGTAACAGCAAATCTTATTATTTTAGCAGCTTTTTGTTTAATGTAACAGAGAAGGAGAGTTGAAAGTGCAGAAAGCCAAAGAGATGATAGACTAGAAGAAGTAGAAGTGCCAACAATCAATGTCTGAAAAAATTAAATGACTGATTTGTCTTGCTGATGCAAACTGAAAGCCAGAGGTCTCAATGAAAAGGTGGAATTTTAGTAATGGTTTCTGCAATTAAACTACATCATCTCGCATTTCATGTTTGCAATGCATATTTTGTTCTGTCCTGCGCAGGCTCAGGAAAGCAAAACTAAACACCAAAGAAAAACAGAAAAAAAAAGGAGCAGTAAAAAAAGGAGCAGTACAAGACGGAGTTATGGACCAAAAAGTGAAAATGTAGCCAAAATGTATAGGAAAAAAAAAATCAAATCTAACAGGAAAAAATAAATACATGTAAGAAAATGTTTTAAGAATTCCTGTTGATCTAGAAGAAAAACAAAAGAATATCCACCCTAGAAATGGGTATTTTCTAGTAAAATATTAAAGCACAGAAAATAATATTTTTAAATTCACTACTAATAAACTAAACAAGGTGTTTGGTGACATGTTCTTCATTTACTTTACCGTGCCCTTTGGGAGGTACAAATTCCCTGAATGGAAGGCCTCATGAAATATCAGAAATATAATGCTAAACATACAAGAATATTGTGAACACAGATCAAATACCTTCAACATATTCCAAGCAACACATCTAGTTAAGCTAACTGAGCACTCCAGCACCAAAATGCATGATGATAGAAGAGTAAAGGAGTACAAACGTATTTTAAAATTGAGATTTAGAAAAGTAGAAAATAAGATTTGTAGACTAACATACTCATAAGCATTACACAAAATAAATTCTTGTGGTTTCAGCAAAGTTTGGCACATAAAGAGAAATTATGATTCTCCTATGAAAAGTAGAACACCTCTCTATGTCTTCTACTTATTTCTACATTTTATCCCACATTTTTCAAGTGTATACATATTTTTTAGTGCAGTGGTGCTTCAGGGCCAATACCAACTTAGAGAATATGGTAATGGTCTGAATATTCAGAATTTCACAAATTGGAATGTGCTGAGTTAACACAGCACTGATTCTAGTTCAGAAATGTTTTCAGTATAAGATCTAATATACTACTAATAGTATAGTAGTATTATCTATTATCAACATTATCTTTGTAACATTTTGTTCATTTTAAAGATGGTAACATGCAAACTAACAGATTTGCAGTGAATATGTTTGTGATTTATATTTTACTTACATATCTTTGTGATCCATCATATTCACATCTCTCAATTTTTCCCAAGCTGCCATCTGAAAAGTAAAGTTTCTCCGCCCTATGATCAATGGTAAGTCCATTTGGTGTCAGAATATCTGTACTAATGATAACCTGTGCGTTCTTGCCTGAGAGGGTAGATCTCATGATGCTTGGGAGCTGCTCATTCCAGTTAGTCCAAAACATTAAGCTGTATTAAAATCAAAATAATAAAGAAAACCATAAGGTACATTTTATAATTTAATTCTCTTTATGGAATGAACAACAGAAAAAAATACATGGCAAAGGACTAGTATGTAAAAGAGGGATAACAGGCAATCAAGTGACTTCGGTATGTTCTACAGTGGGCACATCAGGCCCCTGGCTGATGTTGAATAATGGTCCATGAAAATGGACTGAGCTGTGGATGTAATTTATACACTCATTGAAAGTGGTGTGTGGGGAAGTGAGACTGCCCATTTGCATTAGCTGACTTTTCTTGAAATCAGCTTTTTTTTTTAATGTACCTTGAAAATGCAATCAATATTTGATCTGAAACATAAAAACATACAAAATGTTGTAGCTTCACTCTATGATTGCTTTAAAAATTTATACTAAAGTTTCTCTTGTAAAACAAGAAATCCACTAAACCTTCATAGGGTTCAGCTGTATTAGATGACTGTGCAATAAAGAAGTGAACAAGTGCTGCTGTTTTCTTGACATTAATTAAAAATTAAAATCTGGTAAAATTATCATCATCATCATAATACATACTTTTGACATTCATCTAGAGCTAACACATGTGGATGATCATCTTCAGACATCGTTATTACTGCTTCCCGGTTGAACGCTCCTCGACGTCTCTGGTCAACAGTGTGTCTTGTGATTGAGGATGTGGTTGAACTGGTCCAATACAGAGTGTCCCAAGCTCTATGATAAGCAAGTCCCTCCACTGACCCAACATCTGGAAGACATGGTTACAGAAAGAGCAAATAAATCTCCTTTTAAAAATACCTTGTTGAAGTTGATCCTACAAAATCACAGAGTGAAGAGAATCACAGAATTCAGCCTACTGGCTCCATCAATTCCTTCATACTTCCACTTTCCACCTGTTTGTTTTTTTTTCTTATTTTTTTCTTTTTTTTTCTTTTTTTTTTTTTTCCCAGAACCAAAGTTAAAAAATTTAAACATATGGGGAGCAAGATCACTCTTAATATCCTTGTACTAGTATTTGTCAATGCTAGCATTTGTTGAAATAATATTTTCACTACACTTTCTCCAGCAAATACATTAGAAATAATAAGCTTTTATTCAAGATGGCAGTAAATTAGTCACAACTTTAGACTTCATGTAAGAGAAGTCTTGGGCATGTTTTTGCTAATTACTTGTACTATTTCACCTTATCTTTGGATGTATTTTGTAACAGATATACACATTACATTAATAGGGATCAAAGTGTCCTGTTATTATTATCTGAGTAGGCTTTTATAAAACACCTGAAACACACTGAAAAAAAAAAAAAGACCAGCTCTGAATGTTGTAGCATCAATACACTGTTTTAGTAAGCCACAATACCACACACTCTCTTTCTACATAAAAAGTGTGTTAGAAACGAAAGCAAATATTAATAAGCAGCTAAAACATATATTTAACATCCAGAAAAGATGAATTGCATCTGATTTCAATGTATAAAAGTGACAGACTGTGAGAATTAGTAATTATGTCCTACCATTATTTTTGAATTACCACAGAAATGTATGCTGATTACTTCGCTTATTATTTTGTTAGAAACAAGTAATTTTAGACCAGAAGGTTCATACAGCTATTAATGAATTATAGAAGACAAAACCTGAAAATATAATAAGGATTATATTATGCTGGTTATTACAATTTACACTCAGCTTTCAGGAAGATGTAATTTTTACCATGCAATTTATACACACAGAAGAGAAAGTCCCCAAATCATACCAAAAGTTTCATCACACCAAAAGTGCTAACATTAAATTAAAACTATGAAGTAAATAACTAATCAGTATTTTAGATTTCTCTTTCTTTGCATTTGGAGATCTCCTGATTGCATTTTCATGATGTATCTGTAGAGAAGTCACAGCAAATTTCTTACAGAAGAAAGAATAGAAGAAATAAATTGGATGACATCCCTTAAAGGAAGGCAAATATATGTAGAAAAGCTATCCCTACCTATGAAGGGTAATTAATGAATAAAATAAATTCAGTTCACTTAAAGTAACTCAAGAAAGTGAATGAGTTTAAAACTGGCATTGAAGGCAACTTGAAAATTACAAAAAATTCTTCTGACCATCGTAAAGGTTATCTTTTAGAAAAGAATTCTGGATGTGTCAAAGATCAATGGGTTACAAGTATTCTTTCTTTAAGAGCAGTAGCCATACTAATTTATTTTTAATTTTAAGCATCAAAACATATTGAGATATAGCAAATGTTTTTTTTTTTTTTTTTCGTTTGTTTGTTTTTTAATATAAATTATCATTTGAAATCAAAGAGAGGTATTTATTTCAAACAGCAGGACAGAGATGTGCAAGCACTTTAGTACTTTAAAACCAGTTAGAACGTGCCCGAATGTAGGCTTATTATCAGCTATGGTTTATATGGTTTCTGGTATCGTCTTTCTGTATGATAAATTAAGAAAGCCAGTTGCTTCATTCTTGGATATTACAACCCTGAGCACCCACATCACATGCCCATTACTTTATGCCAGGGAATTCTGGAATGAAGCAACAAATTCCTCCTGAAATGTAACTGGCATGGTTCTGGCAAAAATATGCTGCTGAAACAACAGTCTGTAGGGAGTATAAACAGTACAAAACCATGTCAGGCTTCATACCTTTTGTCCACAGACCTCCCAACCACTCAAATCTGTACTTCTCAAACACACCATAACTTCTTGCACCATACATTAGGACATGCAAAAAATATCCCTGACAACATAACATTAAAATATAACTCTTATGACTGACATTGCCAGCACAGTATTTTAGGCAACACGAACCAGAAGAAATCCTAAAAATAATAATTTCTCAGAGCTTCAAGATAGGATTAAATGGAAATCTGGGATTGTCTAAAACATCCTTAAGGCACTAGGCCAAGCACTGCATATGTGAACCATTCTGCAGCCTGGTCTCGGTCCAGGGATTAATTCTAGGGGCAGGAATCTGAGATATAGGTTCTGATACACTTCCTGGTCAATTTTTGCAAATCTTCTCCTAAACTGTGAAATTAAAAGAAAATTTAGGAGAAGTGATAAATGTTAAAATACAGAACCAGGAATGCAATTATAATGTAATCTATTAATTTTCATCACACTTATGTTGAATTCTTCCAATTTGCCATTATTTGCAATTCTATAAACTAAAAAGACGATATACTGACATTTTCTGACCAAATCTGCATATTACTCATCATGAAGAAACCTTTGATATCTGTGCAAGTTGAATGTTTCCTCACCTTAATTGTGGAAGTTTTTCAAAAAATAAAACCAAGCCTTTTGCTTGGTGGATAAAGACATAGCCCTTAGGAGGCGAGGATTTAACCAAGTTTGCAGCATATCATGCTCTTCAATTGAAAGGCACCTATCAGAAAATAACAACCAAACCAAACCAACCAATCAACAACATATTTCCCTCACGTAACCTTTTTAATTTCTATCAACTTCAGCTTGTCTGTACCTGTCAAGAGATTCAAAAGCAAACTGTTTATACAACATTGACTAAAACTACTCTGTAGTACAAAAAGGATAATGATGTTGTTCCTGCCACAACTAGAATGATTAAAGTGCTCTTGAAATACAAGATATATGTGGGTTTACTTGTAATTTCTATGCTTAAGTAGTCCTTATTTTTCTACAGAAATCATGTTATAATATAATCATTCCCATTATTAAACTGGACCAATACATCAAACTGCAACTCCAGATCAGGGTTTGTAATATATTCTTATAGTATGAATATTATGCATAATGAAATGGTCACTTCTAAATTTTTAGAAAGAGGGTCATGGAAAATGTTGCCATGTATGGAGAAACATTTAGCATACAGATGAAAAATATATATTCCCCCTGTTTGAATTAAAAAAACTAAAATGTTCTGTTTTGTAAAACCTTGCAATATATGCGTGTTCTGAATGGACAAGAACTAAAAGTAATCACTAAAAACATTATTTTAAGAGAGAACAGCAACAGTTCTAAAAGAAAATTTTAAAAGCTAATAAAAATGCAAAAAATCTCTATGATTAAGGGAATTTCAAAGACTTAGACTTAAGAGGAAAAAAAGGAATCTGAAAGTTTATTGCTTAGAGTCAGGCTGTAAATGCTGCCTGAAATCAAATATCTGATATTCAGTTATGAAAATGTGTTTTCATAAAGAGAATTTCAGGAACTACTTTTCTTAAAGAAGAAAAAAAAAAAAAAATAAAGAAAGAACACCATATAAACACTATCTGTAAAACAAGAATTAAATGCTAACTAAATATTGTCTGCTGAAAACATATACCAAATGCATATGCTTAGTTCCACTGGAAATAAAAATCTTGAAGGATTATACCAAGAATTCTCCTTTATTTTTCAACAAACTTTTTTTTTTTTTTTATCATGTTGCTCATGAAATTGAGAACTCCACCAACACAAAAGAGAATCATTTAATACTTTTAAAGAACACAAATCTATAAGTAAGGTGGTTTTAAAGTCAGTGACATAAGTAAATGCTAAAGTCATCCAAGATTTAGATAAATCCTTAAAATGGAAAACAAAACTAACTTTGCTGTTATTAGCATTTAGTATGAACTGGATGAATTATCATCAGTGCATCATGTAGGCAAATCTTTACTATAACTAGTAATCAATGTTAGTAAAGTACTTTTTTTTTTTCTTTTTCATTGTTTCTTGGTTAAAAATATATTTTGTTTTACATGGTAGTCAAGAAACATTCATATAAATTATTTTACAGTGTAACAACTACTAACAAAAAGCAAGTATCAATTAAGGACAGAAGTGGCCCTTGAAATGGTCCTCTAGCCACCTTCATCAAAACTAAATCTTCTATCAACTTCATATTGCCAAAGAAAGGTCACTGGAGGAGACTCCAAAACAACTGCATTGTAGTGTCACATCATTACCATTTTGCACTGTAATTATTTTATATTTACTTATTTCTTATTCCTTAAGAATCCTAGATTACATAGGGCTTTTGATGTTGTTGCAGTTAATATATCATCAGATATTTAGTTACTTTAAAAAATAAGCAAGATATGTTCTCATCCTATTTTGTGCTACAATTGGGGGATCCAATCCCAAATCTACTGACAGGATGAAAATTAGTGATTTGTTTACTCTCAGCCTCATATTTTCACGGCATCATACAATATTCTGAATTAGTACAGCATAAAGAAACTGGAAATGAAAAGAAACACATTTGTTTCACTGACATATTGAATTAAAACACTGATGGCATTAGATGCCTACAGCACTGATTAAATTTATTCTAGGCATGAAGCAACAGTTTATGATTTTCACATGAATAGCATACTTAAATGAAAGGAACATTAATACAATATGTTATTAATATACAAATACTCACATTATTCACCTGCCACTGACATTCTGAATTAAATCAGCAATGGGGTGTATAACTGATTAAATATCTACACAAGAGAATGCAACAGCTTATGATTTACAAAGGCAATGGTAGAGTGATCACATCATTATGTTGCCAAATGCTATCTATCACTTTTACTGAACTTAACGAAGATGGATTGCATACCACAGATGAGATGTGGCCTATAAATATTGTCATGCTGATCTTCATCTGACTTTCCCAGGGAACAGACAAGCAACAAATCAATAACTGAAGAACTCAGATTAGAGCTCTCTCTTTACTGCAAATACAAAATAAATACTTAAGGGCGTAAAGTTTAAATTATCCAATAGTTCTAGCCACTGACTTTTGGTAATGTATACACTATTTCACTGTCTCCTAGATTTTGATCTATCTTCTGCAAGTTTTAAAATTCTCTAGGAAGTTTACAATCAAAACTTTTTCGGTTTTGACTGTATCAGTTCAACTACCTTTTCCATTTAATTTCATATTCTTACAGACTCCTTTTCTTTAGCATAGCTGATAAGCAAGAACTGTCAACATTATAAGGCAAAATAGTTTTGCTTTGCTTTGTTTTATTGCTGAGAAGCCAACAAAATAAAAAAAAAATGAGCATAAACAACACTGATATCAGAATTTTGGAGAATGCCTTAATACTTAGATGTACTTAACATTTAACACCTGTTTCATTTTTATGTACCCTCTGACTTGGTTTTCACAATTTACCTTTCAGGATACAGTCTGTCAGTTGTTTTACCAGACTGGTCAAGGGAGATGAGACTGCTTTCTGTCAATCTGTTTGTGTAAGATTACTATGATAGGTAATAGGTGATCTCAGGTGAAAAGAATGCCTTGCAAGCAGCAAAACACCCAATGAAAGGGTTATAGTTCACGTACCTAACTGAATGCACAATTAGAACTCTAAATAATTATTTGTCTTCTACTTTTCTCTTCAGGTAGCCAGAAGGCAGGAAGTCATTTCTGCTATATAAAATTCTAAGACAATAACAAGCTGTTAGAAACAAAACAAAGAAAAAATAAACCAAGATAAGTTGTATTTGACTCAAAAACTAGAGGCTGATTTAATTTCTTAATTGCTTCTGACATCAATCATATGTATAACAAGGATGCCATATGTTATATTGTAACAGAAACCTTAAATATCAAATATGACATAACTGAGTATTGCAATACTTCAATCAATTAACTCATTATCCTATTTAGCCTATGAATATCATTTTAGTGCACGTGTAAAGTTTGCTAAAATTATACCATAGATCACCAAATATTATATCATTTTTATATATCTGTAAAGTATAAAATTGTGCTGTACGGTATTACACATTAGAGATTATTAAATGTAATATGATAGTATAAATGTAGGCTTTGGGTTCTTCCAGGCAAGAACTATCTCAGGTTTAAAGGTTCAAGACACTGTAAACATCTCCATGATATAAGCTTTCAGACTGACTGCAGTAATTATCATAGAATCATAGAATCATAGAATATCCTGAGTTGGAAGGGACCCTTAAGGATCATCAAGTCCAACTCTTGACACCGCACAGGTCTACCCAGAAGTTCAGACCATGTGACTAAGTGCACAGTCCAATCGCTTCTTAAACTCAGTCAGGCTCGGTGCAGTGACCACTTCCCTGGGGAGTCTGTTCCAGTGTGCAACCACTCTCTCAGTGAAGAACCCCCTCCTGATGTCAAGCCTAAACTTCCCCTGCCTCAGCTTAACCCCGTTCCCGCGGGTCCTGTCGCTGGTGTTAATGGAGAAAAGGTCTCCTGCCTCTCGACACCCCCTTACGAGGAAGTTGTAGACTGCGATGAGGTCTCCCCTCAGCCTCCTCTTCTCCAGGCTGAACAGGCCCAGTGCCCTCAGCCGTTCCTCGTACGTCTTCCCCTCCAGGCCTTTCACCATCTTCGTAGCCCTCCTCTGGACACTCTCCAACAGTTTCACGTCCTTTTTATACTGTGGTGCCCAGAACTGCACACAGTGCTCGAGGTGAGGTCGCACCAGCGCAGAGTAGAGCGGGACAATCACCTCCCTCGACCTACTAGCGATGCCGTGCTTGATGCACCCCAGGACACGGTTGGCCCTCCTGGCTGCCAGGGCACACTGCTGGCTCATATTCAACTTGCTGTCTACCAGGACCCCCAGATCCCTCTCTTCTAGGCTGCTCTCCAGCGTCTCAGCGCCCAGTCTGTACGTGCAGCCAGGGTTTCCCCGTCCCAGGTGCAGGACCCGGCACTTACTCTTTTACTCAATTATGATTGGAAAGAATTAGCATTTGCTGTGAATCAACTAAAGAGAAATAAAATCATTTTAGAATTCAAGGGCGGGGGGGAGGACACTTAATTTTTTTAGAAAGTAGAATACTGGAATCTCAAGTTCTAAACAGTTTGGTGACTTTCTAACAACAATTGAAAACTCAGTCTATGTGTGATAACTATTCACAGAACACTTCTGAAATATGCAGCAAAAAAGACACTAACAGGTAAGTATCTTTCTAAATTTATAACATTGACTTAGTTTGTATTAGTGAAGATATATAAAGTATTATATGCAATCACTGTATATGTGAAATAAGAATGGCATGAATGGCAGGCAGTACACAAAACACCTGATGAAACTATTCAGGCAAGGAATCATTCCAATTAAGCATGGAAAAGACCATGAACGTAACCTGCAGTTGATGACTTTAATCACACTTAGATGAACTGGTCAACCAACTGAAAACACAATAGATTTGTATTGTGTGAACTTACCAACAAATGGAAAAGTAATGACAGATGAAGGATATTTCTGCGCAATGAAGTGCATTAGATATTGATTAAATATATCTATGGGACAGCAGTGGTAAACCCCAGTCTGGAGCTGGACAAGGTATGTAAAGCTGGACATTTAAGAGCTGATCACCCACCAACACTTAGCAAACACTTGAATGCTCACTAATAGGGTGTTATAAGCTATGAAGTGCTGATAACATAAACAGCACAGAGATACCAGAAGGAAAGGCTCAAAGGATCAGTCGGGAAATCATATGGTGTTCCTGGGACATTTTGCCACAGCTGCTGATGTAAAAACTTACATCAGCAAATTTACACCAGTAAAAATTTAAAAGCAACATGGAAAGTTGAAGCAGACACAAAGTGTTAATTCTATATGAATCATCTACAGTTTAGGAGGCAAAAGCACCTTTCCTGAATACTGAGGCTGGGAATGCTAGCGACCTACACTGAAAGATCAGTGTATGTTAGTTCCCATCATGAATACATTTCAGTTTCATAGTAGGAACAACTAAACAAGCCATGGAATGTACAAAAATATATATTCCTAGAATAGTAACTGATAAGCATAAAGTTAGTAAACGTTATCCACCTACTTAGTTATTTACTGAAAGAATTGTAAATTCTACCCATTAATCATAACATACCACCAAATTCAAAAACAAAATGTGGTGATAAACCAGACGTGTTTTTTTTTTTTTTCCTAACAAGGTAGCAGTTGTAGTAATAGTTTTAGCTTTTACTACTTAGCATCTTAAGTTTAAGAATAGCTTCTCACTTTTCCCTTGTTAAAAAGTGAAAGTCACTGGAACTATACCATATAGGATTAAAATAAATGCAATTTGTTTACAAAATTAAAAGCAACTATATTCAAGTATTTATATTTAACAGATTAAAAAATTATTGTGGAGAAGAAAGCTCAACAATGAAAGGGACCTCATACAATGTAACAAATTTAATGCTCTGTAAGAGAAATGGAAGTATAAATGCCTTTTTGACAGTTAAATTGGAGCCATTTAGTTAGCAAGAATAGTAGCACACATTGGAACACCTTTAAAAGATTCAGACTGTAAAAAGCCTTACAATACATCACAGGATCTGACACTTTATGTTAGCAGTGAATAAATTTTTGGCTGCTATAGACACTAGTGCCTGAAGTTCAAAACAGAAGCAGCCTTTTTTTCACATAACACTTCCTTTCTTACCATGAAGGATACTACACTGGCAAAAATGTCTTAGTGTAATTGTTTACATAGTTAGGAAAGAAATGGCTCACCAACAGTATCTCATCTTAATACTTCTCATTTCTGATTTGCTTCCTTTTGCCTTTCCTTCCCTTTCGTCTCTCCTTCAATTTCTAATTCTTTTCTTTTCAGTGTTGTACTTAAGCCTACTTGAACGCTGCACTCTTCTGCAGATACACTGAGGCAGGTGTTGGTTAACAAATGTCTCAAACCTCCACCGACGATAAAAAAGGAAACTGCATTATTAGCTTAGCAGCTCAGGCTCTTATTTCAGAAAGCATTCCTTGTATAAACATAAGCTTTGAAAAATTTAAGCTTTGAATTTTGCACTGTACACATTAAGAGACCACTTTCCAAAGATATGGGTATGTCATTAGACTGTGAACTTTCACAATTGACAGATTGGTCCTTATTCTACATGACAGAAATAAACCTGGCAATCTTGAAAGAAGGATGCACTGTGATATTTAACATTATTACAATTGTATGTGTGTAGTCTTACCACATCAACACAGAAGGTCTGCAGCCTCATAGATGCATGTAGCTCACCCTGTCGAAAGACTTAGGAGTCAGCATGGTCTCTTCATCTAAGCACATAGGGCATGTCCAGAGTTGTTCCTATGACCACACCACACTCCTACTCCTATGTCATCCTCAATTTTGCCTCCAGAAATGCTGAGGCAACTTCTCACTTATGAATGCAAGTTAGTCATCAAATAGGATGTCATCTACTCTCTAAAGCTAATCTTAATTTGCATTTGTAGTGGGATGGAAGATCGTTCACAGAGATGGTTCATCAGGGAGATGGTTTGAGATTGTCTTCTCTCAGTTCTTGGTTGACAGAAAGTTTAGACTTCTTCAGACCTACTGATCTACAGTTTCATGTTCTTCAGGGAAGGAAGAAGGGACATGGATGCTATACTAGCATTCTACTTCTAGGCAGACAGAAAAGTAAGGATACCAAAGTTATGAAAAAAAGTTTAGCAGATGGTTAATGAATTAGGGCTTAATCATGAATATTATAGAAGGATAAAACAAGATGCATCCCATTCAATATTATGTATTTTTGGCCTAATGGCTCAATCCACAGTGATAATAATGTTTCCTAACAGGATACAAAAGGTTTAGGATACAACCGATCTTCATGATTTTAACTGAATTAAGGCTCCAACTAGCCGTTTGCTCCACACAAACCATGAAGAATCTACCTTTGGAATGATATGCTATCTATGCTATGGCTTTCTCTAGGTAAAATCGAGACCTCCAATCCAGTGTAGAAAAAAATTCTATTCAGATAATCACGTCATTGATAAGAAAGTCAGCTTGCAATTTATCAGTTGACAAAATAAACAACAGCCAATGGGAGATGTGGTATAAGAAGGGGATAAGCATGAAATATTAAAAATCTCTTATATTAAACAGATGTTTGTTTCTGTTTGTTTCATTTTCAGTCATTTCAATCTACTCTAAAATTACTTTTTGATGGAAGGTAAGTCTATTTAGATCTATAAAGATTGAAATTATTTCATATACTTTTATCAAAGTGCATATGAAACGGCTTCTAGTTTTAATATTATGGAAACATTCAGAAGTTTGAAATAATGGTGCTGTTCCACCTAGAAGTGTGGAACAACATAGAAAAGTAAGAGTAGAATGCTCCCCAGGCTCCCTTTGAGATGAGAGTAAACCCTATTGTTTCAAATGAGACTGACAACCTGCAGCAATTTTAAAAAGTCAGATTTCCAAATACGCAAACTTACGTAACCCTGTGCCTTTAGCTGCTAGTGAATTCTTTCTGTATAATGGTCCATTACCTCATTTTAACCTAGGTTTTCAGTAACAAATCCTCCAAGAGAATGGCAAAAGCTGGGATGTCTACTTCAGGTAGGATTTTAACACCTGTTCAGTGATGGCCAAACCAACATACTGATTCAAGCTCAGTGTCACTTTCATTTAAGTTTATAAACTTATAAGTTTATAAGTTTATATGCTTAATAGAAACTTTAAACTTATAAGTTTAAACATATAAGTTTATTACATTTTTTTTTTTCGTATTTAATGTCTTCTTTCAATTTCCTACAAAGCCTGTAGTACATTGGGGCTTAAAATTAGATAAAATTAGAAGGAAACAACAACTTTCAAAGTGTATGTAATTTCCCTAGAGCCCTCCTAGAATATTAAATGAGTTAGGATATGATTTCCAAGGCACTGCTTCTCTTAATCACAAACTCCGGAATGCTTACACAAAATGAAAAAATAGTCCTTTTTGCAGAGGAAATCCAGCATGATTCCTCAAACAAAGAACAGAGAAAGTGTGCATCAAAATGTGTTTTCCAAATATAATCCCATTTGTGTTTTGTTTCATACAGAACTACCATCAACAACAAGTAACAGGAATGTCATGGAAGTTCTCATGATTTATTATGAAAAAAGGCACTTGGGATTCTGTTTCTTGGAACTGTAAATATACAGTTTGCCCTAACAGCTTCCTGAAGCTTTTGCAGCACAACGGGATACAAAACACACAAATGTATAACCAGTTTAAGTCACAGAAGCAGTCTAACCTGTCTAAAGTGAGCTGCAAGGATGATCTTCACAACTAAAATGTGGAAGATTAAGAAAAGAAAATGAAATGTAACATCTTGCATCCTTTCATTTCTGGAATGAAAGACAGATCAAAACACATGATACAGACAGTAGTCCTGTCAAAAGATATTTAAAACAGGTATTGCTATAATGATGTTAATTTAAAAAATCTCCACAGCAATACTGAGTGGTTAAATAATTCATCAACTGAAAGAACTTTTATTTGTGAGACATCATGGACAAGAAAAGAGGGAATTTTTTACAAATCAGCAGTCAGGACCAACTCCATCCAGTTACTTTTATATATATATATATAAAAGAAATAAAAAGTCCCTACTAACTGACTGGCCAAAGGAAATAAAGTTAGAAGTTATGAAAGAACTCACTCCCCAAATCTATGCTGCACAAAAATAAAGGTGTTAAGGAATGGCATACTGTGCACATGCCACACTATTGGTTTTGTTTGTTTGTTGTGATATTGCTCCTTCCTGCTGAAGACAGAACCCTATCAGGTACCAGGTTCTTGGTGAGTTTTGAATCTGTTTTTAGTGAACTGGAACAAGTTAGATAAAGTTGTTTATATGCTGTAAATCTACTTTCTCTGAGCAGAAAATGTGTTAGCTAATGGGTTGTTTATGAGTTGCAAATCTGTTCAGTGAGGTGAAAATTTGTCAGATAATGGGTTGTTTATGAATTCTAAATCAATATTCAGTGAGTCGGAACTATGTTAGATAATAGCTTGCGTATGGGTTGTAAATCTGTTTTCAGTGAACTGGAAACATGTTAGATAATGGGTTGTTTCTGGGTAGTAAATCTGTTCTCAGTGAGCTAAAAACATATTAGATAATGGGTTGCTTGTGAGTTGTAAATCTGTTTTTAGTGAACTGGAAACCTGTTTAATAAAGGGCTCCTTATATACCTTAACTGTTTTTAGTGTGCAGAAAAATTCAATAATGTGTTAGATTTGAGTGGCATATCTGATTTCACTGAGGTAGAAATCCATCAGCTAATGGATTCTTTATGAGCAGAAGATCTACATTCGATGAACTAAAAATCTGGGACAATAATGTATTCTATTTTCACTATTTGACTTAAATACAGAGTAAAGTTTTGCCTGATTTGTAGACCTCAGCTTAATGAGGTCAAAAGAGGTTGTAGATCTGTAAGAACCACACTAGGTAAAACTCTAATGTGGGTTTGTATCCCTTTCCATTAAAGTAAAATTTGCCACAAATGCCTACTGATAATTTAGAAGACAAAAGACAGCAAAATAAATGACAAATACGTTATCTTTTAATCCTGCAGTGAAAACTGTCAGCTGGATTCTATTCACTAATTTCTGTCTAATCAAACATAGTCAACATGGAAATCAAAAAATGTTCTGTCTTACAGTGAATGGAATCACTGATGTCAGCTAGTCTAAGCATTTATTATTATTATTATTATTATTATCATGTTATTTGGGTATCACTGCTAGTCAAATACTTCTACTGTATCAAGCAGACGTATGAACTGTTTCCTGTTTGCAGGGAGAGAAAGTCGTGTGCCAATTGGGGAAAGGAGGGACATGTGGTACAAGAATGCCCATTTTAAATGAATCACTCAGCATAATGAAAGGGGATTTTAAAACTTCTGAAGGAAAACAATATAGTAATGTATGTTACTTTATATTGTGATGTGATATCCCTTCTCATTTACAATTAAGAAACAACCAAAGCATTTCTAGAAAAACACCCTTGTTCAGAACTATATCCTTAGCATATATGGTACATTTCTGAAGGATATAAAATTCCATCTGACATTCAATTATTCAGAGTGCTGACTCTGTTAATGAAAAATGAAATCAGGCATATTAAGATTACAAGTAGAAACACTTCCTAACAATTTATTAAAAGTATAATTCTCATCTGTGCTCTGTGGAATGTCTTCAGATCTTGTACAACAAACTATTATAAAGTAATGAGGAATAGTTTATTGTTCTTTTAAAAATCCAATTTGTATCTGCATTGCTGCTTCACCAATATTTCTTTCTTCTGTTTTAAATGTAAAATTCTCCAGTGGCTTTTCACGTAATGCTTTTCACCCTATCCTACAATGCCAGAGTTAAAATAACGTTGTATCATCCCTGCACACATGAGCTGGCTGTCTCTCTTGTAGAGCTAATCTCAGCTCTGAATCTCCAGGTTTAATGCTTTCCAAGAGAGTGATGAGAACATCCTGACAACACTGCTTAGTTTCCTTTCACTGTATCTCAATATGGATATCATTAATTCCTCTGTAATATGCACACATAAAAACTCATTTTTATTTTTATTTTTATTTTTTTATTTTTTAAAAAGGCTTTTGTACCATATTCAAAAGATGCTTTTCCACTCTTGAATGTGAACAGTTTTCATGTCTGGAAATAGCTTCCTAGAACCACAGTGCAGAGGTGCACAATGATACAATTATCCAGTGTAAATTGTAGAATATTAGTTCATCACTTTGCAGCTGTTTAGCTTCTTTCTTTTCCAAAAATGGAAATTTGTTAACATGCAGTAGCAAAGGGCAATATGTTCTACATCAAATGTACTTCCATTTTTCCAGTCATTTTCTTTTGTCTTGTTATTGTTTGACCCAAACAAATAGCTAAATGTACCAATGCCACAGGCAATATAACATGACAGTAGAAATTCAGATGAGAATTATCTACAACATAGGGAGAGAAAAAAAGAAAAAAACAACAACAAACAAACAAAGAAACAAAAAACAATAAAACACTTCAGACATTAAGGAAAATGGCTACCAAAATGAACTAAAACCTCTGGAAAAAAAATAATAAAATCAGTACTTGAAAAATAACAAGCAAGAGAAGAACCATAGTAAATACATGCTTCTGATAACTGATTACAGATGAATGAGATTTACTGCATATTTTAAAATAATTACATTAGAAAAGAAATGTGAGGCAGCATAAGATTCTAGAATTTAGATTTTTGTTGGACAGATTATCAGATGTTTAACATTAGGCTATGTTTCTCATACATCCGTATTCAGATTTTCCTTGAATTTGAATTTTACCATGACAAACTACAAAAATTTGCATTAACGTTGCTGAAAAGTTATGCTAGAATATTGGTCACTTTGCAGCTGTTTAGCTTCTTTCTTTTCCAAAAATATTTTTGTTAATATGCAGTAGCAAAGGGCAATATAATATAGATGTTGATTCCTTGAGGAGTGATAGGCCTTAAGTATTCAGAAGCTAAAAAACATCAAGTTTAAGAGAACTCCCCTTGCTAATGTGAATGAAGGCATAGTGAATATGCAAATTTACTGAGTAAGCCTCTCCTTGAAAGGGACAATTTCACAGGTTAGAGTTTGCCTCAGATTATCACTGAGCACGAATCGCTTTTCTTGAGCTGAATACAAGAATGGTGAGACCACTGGCTACAATGACCATGGTCCCAATATTTTTATACTGAGGAACAGTTATGTCAGCAGAAGTATCTTACAGTATTCCACTCCCACTAACTACAAAAATACACAACCGATAATTTCACGGAGTAACAGGACTTCTTTCATGTCCAGGCAATGTATAATGAGGTTTGTTAGTAAAGCTCCAAAAATTACCATAATACAGATTAAATATCATCAAGACCTTTTTTTTTTTTTTTTTCTTCTAGTAATAAGCTTCACAGATTGCTATAAATTATTTTGAAGTTGTAATATAAAAAGATAGTGTTTAAATATATCTTACAGGGAAAAATTGTAATAGTTGTGTTATATGCTTATGTATAGTATTGGCATTTTTAACCCTATGATGTCAACTGGTTATCAACTTTTAACTTAATAAGTGTTACTAAAAGAAAATACTTATTTTGTGCAATTTTTACTCACTTTCTATTAACACTTTTCTGCCAGCCCAGTTGTCTGTAATAACTTGTATATTTCCAAAGTGTGCATCACTGAAGAATATCCGATTAGAACCTCTTCCTCTCAGACTGTAGTCAAAAGCAAGAGCTATCACATTTTTGAAGTACTCTGGATTTTCATATGGCCTTACTGGTGAATTTAAGTTGGTTTCATCAGAAAGATGTATACTTTTTAATATTGTCCTTCCTGAGTATAACAGGTAACCTTTATGTCTTAGGCAAGTAATTCCATCTTCTGCAAGATAGCCATGTGCACAAGCACAAGATCTTTGTCCATTTCCCCGATAAAGGCAGAGTTGATGACACCCACCATTATTCTTGGCACAAACATTAGTACCTGTAAGAAAAAAAGAAAAAATAAATCTATCTTTTGTACAATTACAAGTAACTAACTTAAATCAGAATGCAATTTTACTCATTCCAAGGATTCTTCTCTTAAACTTTACCTACAGTACAATTAAATCAAAGGCCAAAATTGCAAAGAATATAACTTCAATGACAAATAGACAAAGTAAATTTTAAAGTAAACAATCTATTAGCAAACATAATTAACATTCTTTCCAATTCACAAGTGGATATACTTTATAAATAGAAAATGATTGAATGGATTTTTCTTCCACATTCAGATGAAGACTTAGAGACTTACAAGCTGTTTCAAGTGCTTTGAAATATTTTATTATTTTTTTAAAAAACACCTGTTACTGGAAAAGAGTAAATTTAGATACCATCAGAATCCTGCACTGTTCTTAGTCAATTTCTATCAGAATGAAAACATATATATTAATATGTATAAAACTGTGAATCCAGTTCCCTGTTTTTAATAACATTTCCTAACATTTTGTTCATATTTCTTTTAAAACCTGACTTTAAAAACTTACTCCCTGACAAATGCATGTCATTAAATAATCATTGTCAAATTAGTAAATTCAATGACATAAACTACACTTGTTACAAGCCATATTTAAAATTACAGTAATTGTCAATAATTAGGACCTATTTTCCTTTGTCTTTTTTTTGGACTATGTATGAAATACAATTATAGTTAGTTTAGATAATTTAGTTTCTGTTTCTGACAGCACTTTCCATATAACAACTCAGCTCTTTCAGTTTTCCCATTTCTGATTTTTTTCCAGATAGTGAAAAAAAAAGAAGAAAAAGAAAAAAGAAAAAAAAAACAGTTTCAATAAATGGGTTTCTGGTAGAAAAACACTATAATTGTTGGGGAATATGTAGTGTCTGCAAGTACCGTTGACTGCATTTTCTAACTGCTACATTTCAAGCTAAAGATACATTAAAGCAAAAATAATGGGTGATGAGAGTTAACTTTCTCTTTAAATTAGAAATATTGAATTTTGAGTTCCTAGGCAAAATTCCATGAGAAATATTCCTCTGTAGTCAAGCAAAAATACTGGGAGACTTATCTGTATATGTTTGCACTTGCGGTTTCTTTTAAGAAGTTTTTGAAATTTTATTAGGCTAGAAATGTTAATATCTGGTTGGAAGGATGAGTTTGAGAGAAAAATACATGAAAGAGATCCTCAAGTTTTTAAAACCTCTCTTTGAAAATTTCAATGCTTCCACAGTTCACCAGCTGTAAGTATCTTTAAAAAGAGCGAGTTCTAAAAACAGTTTAATTAAGGCATATGCTTGCACATGTAGAATAGCACTGAAGGATAGGAATCCACTTGCGAATAGCACTGCAGGGCTGGCTCATCAGAAAGGGTAAAACAGGTGTTTGGGAAAAAAAAAAAAAAAAAAAAAAGCATTAATTTGTCAATCAGCACAGGTTCTTTGTGTGGTTTTGGTTGTTGGTTTCTCTTTCTTTTTTGTTTGCCTTTTTTTTTCCTTTTTTTAAAATTAGAATAATAAAGGAAACTAGCTAATTATTATTATTATTCTTTAAGGAGCATTGACTACTATTAAGTTCAGTAAACTTAATATATATATATATATAATAGAGTGATATAGAAAAAAAATCCAAAAAATATTTTTCACCTGTTTTTTTCCCTTTTGTCCTTCTGGCTCACTGACAGCCCCTCCAAAAGACATTAACCATTTGTACCCTAGTAAAATTTGAAAAATGTATTAAAAAATCATTCAGTTATGTTTTTCAAACTAACATTAAAAGATTTTTAGCCTCAGTAACCATTTCTCCTATTTCTAATGCAACTGAGTATTTCAAGCTACCAATAAAATCATTAAATAAAATGAAGCATTTTATCCAATTATATTTTCCTAATCTTAAAATACAAAGCCCTTCCAAGCAAGCAGACATTAACTATTTCTAGCCTAGTTAAAAAAAATTATACATTTTTTTTCCTGTGGATATTTTTTATCCATAAAATATTATGTCTACAATACGTTGAAATTGCATGCAAAAATCTTTAATAAAATTAATACATGTGCTCATTGTTATTAAAACTATTTAAAATTTCTTTAAGAAAAAAAAATGAAAAGACTGTTTATCTTATTGATTGTTAAATGTTTTCTTTCAAGATGCAGATTTATTTTACATTACATATTTAATACATTTTTTTAGGAAAGACCTATATAAAAAACAAAATCTTCAGATATGTAATGCTGTGATTAAAGCAAATTTTGAGTGCTACCAACACTAGAAATATTTGTATTAAGTAGTTTATCTTTTTATGGTAATGCTTTCTTTTTCCATGTTTATATATATATATATATGTATGTATGTATGTATAAATATATAA